>JUDQ01000206.1:23169-62402 GCA_000812075.1 Scedosporium aurantiacum
GGGGACTACAAAATGAGAGCAGCGGTTAGCGGGAGATTTGTAGCGGAGCCAAGTCGAGTTACAGCGATATTATCAAGTCATGAGATAGCAATAGTGCCAAACTTACGAAGATTGAGAGAAGACCATTTTGAGATCTGGCTGCCCGGAGACACTTGGCAACTGCAGGTGAGGCGCCAGGAATAGCCTGTGTACGTGCACTCGCATTTATCCGGAATAGTCCTGTCGCCTTCCTTGGGCCTATCGGGATCGAGGATGTTAACTCAGATGGAGGAAAAGAAAAAGGCAAGTTTCAAGTTATCAAGGACAGATTGGGGAGGGATGAGAGGTCATATTCTTACGATCCAATTTGCAAAATACCATCCTTGGTATGAACACATTTGCTGAGAGGTAGCTCGTTGCAGGCATACTCGTTTTTGCCATCTCCTCTATCGAGTCCAGTATCACATCGATAGAATGTCACCATGTCAGCGTGTGTTCCTACAGCTATGCAGGATGGTTTCTTTGCTGCAAGGGCTGGAAGGACGATGGCCCCAATGGCCAAAAGGATGGAGGCGATACTGTAATGCATTGTCGTGGTGTTTCTTTATGTCGTTGAGATGGATTCTTGTTCGAGTTGAGTTGGGAGATGTAGAGGAAACTGTCCAGCACTGGGGAGAAGGGTTTATGACAATGGGCTTTTCCAGAAGGACTTCAAAGAACATGTTTATATACTCAGATATATAGAAGTGGCATACTCTCTAGCTCCAGTGATATGTAGTTTACGTATTCACAGACTTGTGATGAAGGTCCTCACCTGCTCCTGCTGTTTTCAGAATGTACTCTCACTAGGGGTGAGTATACAAAGTACAAAGATGTTGAATTGTGAAAACAAAACCAAACCTATTCAGTCTAAAGAAGAGAGATTAATGGCTATTATATGTTCAAAATCTACAAAGAAGAGGAAATATTTAGGAATTTTGACAAGTAGAAATCCCAAGAGTTGTCTTGACGAGGGACCTTGGGACCTAAGTGCCGAGGCTCTTGTCCACAGGGCAAACCTACACAGTTCTTCTACTCCACAAATAAAGACAAGATCTAGACATTACAGAGAATATCCTCCTTTCTGAATCATAAAAGAATTCAAATAGATAGTACCAGTTTGAATCTGCTTGGCTGAGAACTCTGAGTTGAACTGCTGGACCGCCTGGCCTGTGAAGGAGAGCTGAGGTTAACCTATGCTGCATATTAGAATATTCCAATAAACAATTTCCCGAGCTTTCCCCAGAAAATCGGTATGCATGTATCCACCCGGGCCGAACATTGGAGCTACTGGCGGCCCAAAGAGGCCAGGCCGCTGATTGCCATTGATTGCCGCCTTCTTATCTCCAGCGCATTGGCCACTAAAAAATTACGAAATCAATTGAATTTTGGCCTGGCAATGAGTCAAGTCACGATACTTGGTACCCCGTGGGTGGGTTTGCGCCGGCTTTGGTACTTCGCACTCCAAGTCGAGCCCCCGGTCTTGGCGGTAAATATCTCTCCGGTTCGGCCTTCATCCCTCCCAAGTCCCTCCCTCTCAAACCCTCTCCCCCTCAACAACCATACTCATCCGCATCCTCCAAATCCATTCACAATGCGCTACCTCGCTACGCGATGGCGCTCCGCCATTCCTCCCTGCTCAGCGTTACTAGCTAAGCGATCCCCAGCGCTGGCATGGCAGGCCTCGAGGTTATACAGCGCCGCGGCCGCCTCGCCGCCTCTACCCGTTGACATTTCGAAGCTTACTATCCAGAAGACTGAGAAGCCTTCAGAGTTGAAGAAGCCCGAGGAACTCGTCTTTGGAAGGACCTTTACAGGTACGGTGTTTGCGGGATCATTGTTTAACCATTGAGAGTCCCAGCTAACTGTTTTATTTTTCATTTTAGACCACATGCTCACGATCGAGTGGACGAAGGAGGGTGGATGGAATGCACCCAAGATCACTCCCTACCAAAACCTCTCCCTCGACCCCGCCACCTGCGTCTTCCACTATGCTTTCGAGTGCTTCGAGGGAATGAAGGCCTACCGCGATTCCAAGGGCCAATTCCGTCTCTTCCGTCCCGACAAGAACGCCGCCCGTCTCAACAAGTCCGCCTCGCGGATCGCCCTCCCCACCATCGACCCCGAGGCCCTCACCAAGCTCATCGCCGAGTTCGTTAAGCTCGAATCCCGCTTCATCCCCAACCAGAGGGGCTACTCCCTCTACCTCCGCCCCACCATGATCGGCACCCAGAAGACCCTCGGCGTCGGCCCCCCCGGCTCTGCCCTCCTCTTCGTCATCGCCTCCCCCGTCGGCCCTTACTACCCCACGGGATTCAAGGCCGTCTCGCTCGAGGCCACCGATTACGCCGTGCGCGCTTGGCCGGGCGGTGTCGGCGACAAGAAGCTTGGCGCCAACTACGCCCCCTGCATCGTTCCTCAATTGGCTGCCGCGAGCCGTGGGTTCCAGCAGAACCTCTGGCTCTTTGGTGAGGAGGAGTACGTCACCGAGGTCGGCACGATGAACATGTTTGTCGCGCTGAAGGACAAGGTTACCGGCCAGAAGGAGCTCGTCACCGCTCCTCTCGACGGCACCATTCTCGAGGGCGTCACTCGCGATTCGGTCCTTAGCCTTGCCAGGGAGAAGCTCATCCCCGAGGGCTGGAAGATCTCGGAGAGGAAGTACACCATGAAGGAGCTTGCCGACGCGTCGAAGGAGGGTCGCCTTCTCGAGGCTTTCGGCTCGGGTACTGCGGCTGTTGTGAGCCCTGTTCGAGCCATTAGCTGGAAGGGCCAGCTTGTGGGCTGCGGTCTCAAGGACAATGAGGAGACCGGCCCCGTTGCTTTGAAGATGAAGGAGTGGATCGAGGCGAGGCAGTATGGTGACGAGGACCACGAGTGGAGCTATGTTGCCGCTTAAAGGAATGGCAATGTCGAGAGGAGGAGGGAGCGCTTAGAATTTAGACTCTTGGTTCTTGATGGCCTTGTCGATAGACGAAATGGAACCATTTGTATATAATTTATAAACACATATTTCTTGTGATTCTGTATTCATTTTCGTCTTAACGTTCTAAGCCGATCTATTCACAAAAGACATGGGAGATGGTAGTCTTTCGACCCAAGTCTGGACCTGGGGAGGGGAGAACGTCCACTAAGACACCGACTAATTTTCAAGCAATGGAATGGAATGCGTAAAGAGGACTGCAGGGATCTGGGAAACAAGGTGGTGGGCAGGTCATGCACCGCCATTCTATGTAGCGCAGCGTCTACCAACTCCGGAAATAACTGAGTGTAAAATCGGAGGGGCATATTCCGGACACTAGGGATGAACAACCGACACATGATAACAATAACGAGAAAAGAAAAAAGGACATGTAGGTTTTGACCATGATACAGAGAGTCTTCCCACTAGCGTTTTAAACACCTGGGTGATCGCAGGTGATGGGGGAAGCATTAAAAAAAGGAGGTGTTGTTTTTAAACAGGAGGACCTTGTTCCAAGAATTCCCTTGTAGTTTCCCACTTTTGCTCGATTCCATTAGACGGGGGGATGTCTTCCCTCTCTCGTGCTCGTGTACTCGTCAACGGGGAGGACGTGTTCGGGATGGGGGTCCTCGAGGATGCCCTCGGCCTCTAACCTCCTTCGAGCCTCTTCGAGGGCCCAGGTGTCGAGACTAGATGGAGGGAAGCTTGTTAGCTATCATGATTGCTTCATATCAAAATGCCTCAGAACGGGGAACCATGACGACGCCATTCCGGTGAGACCGAAAAGAATGGGTTCCCAACTCAATTGATCCACGACTTCTCCTTTCCGGCATTCCGATCCCTCCCCAAGACAGGCGAAGAAAAGAACTTACGAGGTATCAGGCTTGAAAGCAAGCGCAACGACGAGAAGCAGACAGCTGGGAACGAAGACATAGAACATGAGGTTCTCCCAGCCCTCCTTCTGGTACTTCTCGCCGGGCTTCACGCCAAAGAGGTAGCCGGTGGGAGGCTCGTAGGGCGACTCATGGTGGTGAGCATCACCGCCCAGGCGGCGCGACGAGGCCGTGAAGGGTCGAAGGGCGACGGTGGAGGGGGTCGCGGCGAGGGTGCGGGACCGCACGCTCCTGGCGGCTCGTATCGCCGTGTTGGCTCGGAAAAGCACCATTGTTTCTCGTTCGGTTTAGTTTCGAGGAAGGGATCAATTCGACGAAGAAGGGGAGATTGGTCTGGTTTCGTTGGCGATCCCCCAATTGGAATTGGGCTTTTCGTATGGGCGGGACTGGGGTCTCCTTGAGGTTCTTGATGAAGGTTTCTTGATGGTGGTTCTGGCTCACTTGGCTTGGATCATCGGATGGCTACGGGCCGAAATTCTGCCGGTACTGGATGACTGAGTGACAGGTACGTACTTCATACCAAGCAGCACGATGAGGGTGGCTATATCACGTGGTTTATTATCCCTCTTTTGTACTTCGTACTCTGTAGGTTCTTCAGTGCTCTGCACTGTGCACTAACACACTAACAACATCATGACTAGTTACTTCCTTCCTTTTCTTCATCAACTACTGGACGGGAAGGAAGGAATTGGATCCACTTCAGACTTTCCACTCATCTGAGAAAGTAACAATATCAGGGGTGTCAAGTTCCAATGAATTGAGATACCCCAATTGAGGCAAAGAGAAGACGAAAATGGAAGAAAGAATGCCCTGAGACATTCTAATACGCTCTTTACCAGATCCTGCAAGGCACACTTACAACAATCCGACCAAATATCTCATCTCCAGTCTTGCCATTGATGTTGCTCAGATCTATATGAGATGAACCTCACTCTCTTTTTGCAGGATATATCTGTCAAATATTCTAGGATAATGTGTCTAAAAGGCTGAAATGCGCTTATCTCCACTCATTACATATCGAGGAAAAGGAATTGGACATTTGGTAGCGAGGCATCACACTAGCCATGCCTACTCTTCCAACTGCGGATGAGCCGGGCGAGAGCTCCACCACCACGGGCGCATATTCTTTCGGCGCGGACTCTGAATGGGCGCCGCCCTCGCTACGGAAGCATGCGATCCTGATGGGCGCCATGCGCCGCCGGGCCACCGTGTCCGGGCCGCGGCCGCACAGAGACAGTTGGGACGAGCCGCGCCGAGATGGAACCCTGACACCTCCCCCAGAACGAAGTTCGATATCCAGGGCCTCCTCAGCCGTGAACCTGGCACTGATCGAGGAGCTGCTAGAGGACACGATGAGTGAGACGGACACCTACGACATTCACGAATCGAGGGACGGCTTCTTTGATGCCTTCTTCCTGCAGCCGCCGAAAATCGACTACGCCGAGCTCATGGAAGGCGTCGAGTCGACTCTCCCCGAGAACATGCGCCCTCAGAACGTCTTCTCGCCTTATCGATATCTACGCCGGCAACTGACTGGGATTAGAGACGCATTTACGGATGCGTTCGAGACGCGGGCTGGTCTTCTTACTTGCAAATCTTTCATTGCTTTCTACATTGCATATTTGCTCTGCCTCGCACCTCCTGTCCGTTTTTGGCTCGGTAGATATAGCTATATGATGGTCGTTTCTACCATCATCAATCATCCCGGCCGCACGATCGGATCGCAGATAGACGGTACCGTTTTGACGATCCTTGGCACGGCGGCGGGCTTGGGATGGGGTTCTGTTGGCTTACAGCTTTCTACTTTTGCGCCGTGGGTATACGGCGTCATGTTGGCAGTGTTCCTTGCTATTTTTATGGCATTCATCGCCTATCTCCGATCCTATTTTATTCGGCTGTACCAACTGGTGCTCTGCGCCGGAATGGCAATTTGTTATACTTGCCTTGCCGACGTTGATGGAGGCAAAGTCAAGTGGGCGAAGATCTACGAGTATGCTATCCCGTGGGGTTTGGGACAGGCTATCGCCTTTGTTGTTTGCCTTTGCATATCACCGGATGCTGGGGCTTTGCCGATGGCTGAAGTGTTTCACAAAGCATTTGTGGCTATGGATGTAAAGCGCTTCCCCTTTTTCTCACCTACCGTCCCCATTAATCCCTCCCTCACCCTTGCTAAGACAATCGATAGGAAGGATTCATCGTTCCCCGTCCTAGAGATTATGGGATGCGCCATCGCCTCTCGCAGGCCTTCTTTGAGCTGAGCACGGCATATCGCGACATGAAGCTTGACATTACAGTTGCCCGGTTTAGTATGGATAACCTTGCAGAGCTTCGAAATCTCGTGCAAGGTGTAATCAAAGGCATCCTATATATGAAGATCGATTCGGATCTATTCCTCGACATGTTATGCGGTCGGCCGCTGACTAGCAGGAACTCCATGCTCAGCGAGAGAAATTTTGGTTGTAGCCCCGTGCAAGAAGGCCGCCCTCCCAATAGCCGGCGAGTCTCTTCCATCATGTCGAATACAAGTACGAGCGCTCTCCAATCTGGCATTACAGCTCTCCGAGAGCCGACACAAGCACTTCTGGACGGAATGCGCGAAGGCTTACGGACATGCGACGCCGTCTTTGTGGACATAGCGGGGTATCGCGAATACCTGGGCCCACCGAAGGATGTTTCCTCGGATCTTAAGCATGCCGAGGAGGTTCTGCACGAGGCGATGAGGGCTTACGACGGTGTCGAGTCTGCTCTTGCCGATTTGCAGGAGTTGCGCGATTATAATCCCGAAATCGTGAAGATGCTCAGCCTTGCGAGGTCGGTTCGCATGGCTGCCAACCCTGTCGTTAGTCTCATGAGGAAGTTGGAGCACATGCAAGAAGAGTCGAATGATGTTCAGTTTCACCCGCCTGCCTATGCGTTTTGGAAGTCCTTGACGAGGACGAATGCGCAGGTGCGACATGACCGTGGAGCCGTCACTCCAAGTGAGTTATATATACATACACATCTCTATTTCTGATGCTGCATTCAAGTATCGATGAATTGCTAATGATCGAATGGCTAGGTTCCTATAACCAAACTTTCATAAAGACCTTGGACCTCATTGAGAAGATTCAGGGACAAGAGCACCTCCCAGTGATACAAGAAGAACTAGAGGAGGGGGAAAGCATTGCCGAAAAGGCGGTTGAACCCTCGCAGAACCCGCAGACTGTACGGCATAAAATATGGAGGTTCTTGCACACATTACAAGGATTCGAGGGCCGGTATGCTCTCCGAGTCGTCACCGTCACAGGATGCCTCGCTATTCCAGCATATTTTAGCAGTGCCCGAGGGTGGTGGAATACGTACGATTCATGGTGGGCGGTCTGTATGGCTTGGATCATGTCCCACACCATGTGAGTGGTCCCTTTTTCTCCTTCAAGGAGTTCTCATCTTGGACCTGGCGATTGCTGACCCCAGTTCAATCTAGGGTCGGAGGAAGCATTCTAGATTTAACGAATCGGGTCGTTTGTGTGGTTTTGGGCGCTATTTGGAGCGGAATTGCGTGGAAAGCTGGTTCCCAAAACTCTTATTACATGGCTGCGTTTGCACCATGGTATATGCTGCCAATGTTGTATCGCCACACCCGGAGTGTTCATGCCGTGAGTCCCGTGTTCGCTGCCGGTCGTCCTTTTATTTCGTTAATGCTGACCGACATTTAAATCCTTCTTTAGCGATCTGGACTTGCGGGATGTCTGTCGTTTACCATCGTCTCTCTTGGATTAGTCGCGGAAGGAGACCATTCTCCATCGTTCGCAGTGCGCGGCGTATCCCTCCTGGCAGGTGTGGTCTCTGCCACGATAGTGAACTGGATAATCTGGCCTTTCATAGCCAGGCACGAACTTCGAAAATCCCTTTCCTACATGCTCTTTTTCCTAAATGTCATCTCCAGAGGTATGTATATATACAGCTCACCCAAACCCAAACCCAAACCCTTCTCCGCTTCCTCCCCAAAACGAATCACCAGCCTTTCTTCTAACGTCCTTTTTAGACATGGTCGCCAAATACATCTACTACCAAGAATCCCAAGAGGCAACAGCCACCGACCTCCGCGAATCCGAAATCCTCGAATCCCACATCCGCGAAGGCTTCATCCGCATACGCCAACTCCTCTTCCTCACCCGCCACGAGCTGCGCCTCCGGGCCCCCTTCGACGGCCTCCCTTTCGCGGCCCTCATCAACGCCTGCGAGGGCTACTTCAACGACCTCAGCATCGTGCGCCAGGCCGCGCTGTTCTACGCGGGCGAGTTCGTCAGGGGCGGCGAGGAGGCCAAGATGGTGCTCGAGTTTAGGAGGGATGCCGTCGCGAGCATTCTGACGAATTTGTATGTTCTGGCGGGGGCGTTGCATGCTGGGAGTAGAGTTCCTGTGAGTATTCACCTCCCCCCCCCTTTTTTTTTCTTCTTTTTAACAGCATATTGATTGGATGTCTCTGGCAGCGATATCTTCCCAGTGCAGCCGTTGCGCGGAAGAGACTCATCGACGCCATGGCAAAGTTGGATTCTGAAATGTCGTATCCTCTCGGGCCCGAGGAAATGGCTAGGGAGAAGCTGGCGCTGATACATCGATATACGTACAACGAGAGCATGACGCGGTGTGTTGCGTATTTGGAATCTATCGAGAAGTACGCCAAGTTGATTCTCGGTGAAAGGGGGTAAGTTTTTATGTTTCCCCTCCCCCTTTTCTCCTCTTCTCCGTGTCGTTTTGTCTTTTCCTGTGTCGTGTCTTTCCTACCTTGAGCGATTCTTGTTGCGGCTTGCTAACTCGAAGGGGAAATAGATTTGACGATGACTTTAGAGATGAATCTGATAACGAGTCAGATACGAATGAACACTAGAATCAAGGACTAGAGAACTAGAGAGAATAACCAAATGTAGTAATGCCTAGAACAGACATGATGATGCTCTTCGCTCATGATATATTATCCAGCAATGCTCATATACAAGAATACAAGAAAAGAACACGCGCCATGCCATCTCATAATAAACTCCGAACCCCATGCTCCAGTTCATAAAAACTTCCACTCGTATCGATCACACCAAAGAACCCACACACGTAGAGTAACATGTTCTCCCGGTGTCATTTTTTTTCTTCTTCTTACAAGTGACGTCCAGCTTGCCCATCCGTCAACTCATTAAGAATATCCCTCCCAATAACAAACCTGCTCCCCAGCACCCTGTCGCTCATCCCAACCCTCTTGGGCCCCTGCTGCAACCCCGCCGCCACCATGTTCTCCTTGCCAACCCCAACCCCAACGCCAGCCGCGCCGCCAGCACCAAACAACTTCCTCCCGGGCCCGAGAACCTTCGCAGGCGACTTCATCCTCATCTTCATCGCCGAGCGCTTGTTCGGCGACGCCCTCGCCTTCAGCGGCGTCCTCAAACTCTGCGTAAGCTCCTCCTCGAAAAAGTGACTCTGCAGCGCATCGCACGGCAGATCCAGCACCCAAGCCTTCTCCTCCATCAACCGCACGAACTTGGCCACCATCTCCGCGCCCGCGCCGCCGAGCGTTTCCCTGCTGCCGACGACAAGCAGCTTCGTCTTGGCGCGCGTGAACGCGACGTTGATGCGCCGCCAATCGCGCAGGAGATCGCCGATGTTATTCGCGTCGTTGCAGCGCACGAGCGAGAGGACGACGACGTCCTTGTCGCGGCCCTGGAAGCGGTCGGCCGTGTGCATCTCGACGCCTGTGTGGCGCAGCGAGTGCTTGAGGAGCGAGAGCTGCGACCGGTAGTGCGTCATGACGCCGATTTCTGACGCGGGCACGCCGACCGTGATGAGGGACTCGACGAGCTGCGTGACGATCTGCGCTTCGGAGGGATTGACGATTCGGCTGCCCTTGGCTTCTTCGCGGATGCACGGCACGAGCGTGTCGGTGTTGATGAAGCACACGCGGGTCTCTGGCCGGAGCGCCTTTTGGAGCCAGCACTGGCCCGCGCCACCAGTGCAGACAGAGGCCGGTGCCGCTGCTGCTATGGTTGGATTGGCGAGCGCCGTGGCATCATAGTGCCGCTGCTTCAACCCCGCCATGTTCGGCACCTCCAGGTTCCTGGTCTTCAATTCCTCCGTGCCACAGCGAAGTCTGCCGCCGTAGATGAGCGTGTTGCTGAGCGTCATGATGTCCTCGTTCATTCGGTACTGATGCTCCAGGTTGACGACGCTATCGGGATGCGTATCGGACAAAAGTTTGAAGAGCGACACGTCGAGGCCACCTTCGCGAGCCTTTTCGTTCTGCACGAGCGGGGGCAGCTGGTTGTGGTCTCCGACGAGCACGAATGTACGCGCCATGCGAATGGGGCCGAGACAGACGGGCAGAGTAATCTGCGATGCTTCGTCGACGATACAGTAATCAAAAGTTCGTTCATTGAACATCGGGTGGCTAATGCCAAGACAGGTCGTGGCGACGACGGGAGTGCCGTGCCACGCTTCCTTGATCTCCTCAAAGGACGTCATGGGATTTCCTGCGAGGGTGACAAAGTCTTGCACTTCGGGGTGGACCTTGACGGGAGCTCCGAGACGCAGGATATTAATCTTGTCCCGCTTGAGCTTCAGCAAGATGTTGTCCACGGCCGTGTGGGTGTACGAGGTAAGCAAGACACTCTTGCCCTGCCCCACCAACGCGCGGATAATGTGCGCGATGGTGGTTGTCTTTCCAGTTCCGGGCATGCCCAGAACGAGCGCGTAATCCTGAGCGCTCATGACTTTTTCGACGGCGCGCTGCTGGTCAACATTGAGACCATCGTGGCCGGGAACATGGTACTGTGTGGGTGCTGTCTTGAATCGCGGGGCATCAAGATCTACGACAAGCCGACGAATTTGTTGCGCACCGAAGACGCCATCTGCCATGATCTGGACGAGGTTGTTCCGAACAAGAGACATGCCGTTGCTGAATTCGTCCTTGTCTATTCGGTATCTGGTCACCGGCATCGCCGTCGCTTCGTCGAGAGATGACTCCTGATTACCCTTTTTGGCGGTCATGTCCATGATCCCAGCAAAGACCTGGTTGTCGACCTCGTTGAACCCGGGTTGCCGAATGCGCGCGTTGTGAAGTCGTCTATCTACTGCCACTGTAATCCTGTTCTTTCGGACACCCGTAACGTAGCCGAGAGCCAGGGCAAAGTGGCCCTGCTCATCAGACACGACCACGGGCTCACCAATGGTAATCTGCGACTCGAGGAAAGAAAAATTCGGTGCTAGGGAGTGTTTCACGAAGGAATACTGGAACCGGTTGATTTTCGAGCTGTCCGACTGGCCCAAGACCTGGTCAATAATGACGTCTGAGAAGCAGCGACCGACCTTCTCACGCGCAGAGCTAATCATCGTCCAGAGTTCGCGCTTTAGCTTCTGGCTCTCCTTCTCCTCCCAAGTCAAGAGATTCTCCCACTTGAGGATGAAGTCGCGGTGGATAGGTGTTAGATGCTTCACAACTTCGTTGAACTTTGTACCCATTCCGCTCGTCTCGCCATCTCCTTCATCTGCAAGCTTGTGGTAGATAAAGCACGATGTCTGGGCGTAGCATTTCCCGCACATATTCTGCTTCTTCATCATCGGCGGGAGTTGGACGCTTCGCTGGCGAATATGAGCCGCAAGCCTGTTGCGCTGCATAATCATGTGCAGAATTTCCCGGCGAACCGAGGGCACTCGCATAGTTAGCGACGATTCCATATAATACAATAGGCCAGAGGTAACATTGATGTCGTAGCGGTCGGAAAGGAGCAGGTTGTAAAGTGCCGTCTGAGCCGTGTGATGAGCGCTGGCATGCTTGCCGGTCTTGACTTCCAACGGCACCGTCAATGTCTGTGACTGGAGGCCGTCCTTGAACGTCGCTTGTACGGTGGCGTCGATATTGCCTTTCAACCCATACATGGGTGACCAGACGTGTTCCTCGACGTCGAGCAGTTTGCTTATGCACATATTGACCTTTTTTTGGTTTCGGTCTTGAACGTATGCGTCAGGCTATGGAATCTGTTAGCGGAAGATTGCATCTGCATACGTGGTAGGAGACGTCTAGTCAGCGTACCTTGGGGTAAGGAGAGACAAAAGTCGTTGCCCAATTCCTGAGCTCAGGCATTTTCGACTGGAGATGCTCCCGCGCCGACGGTATGCTAACCTTGATGGTATAGAGATCCTCGACATGCTTGTCCGTGATTCGGTTGATGACCTCGGTAAGAAACCGCGGCTCCCAGCACCCGGTCGTGAGAGCTTCCTGGAAGATCTCATGGAGGAGAGTACCATAAACAAGCGGAGGGGTAGGCTCGCTCGTTGCCTTGACGCGATCCTGCAACACAGCACGACGCATACAGCCAAACGAGTCCGCCACGACAGTTGCCGAGATGAGTTGGTCGGGGTGTAGAATTAGTATATTCTGATCATCGTCAATGACACAGCGCCCAGTACTATCGAAGTCTCCAATGACGTGGACATAAGATGATTCTTCCACCTCGGTATCGTACCACTCTCCTCGAAGTGAAGCTAGTTGCATCTTATTTGTACCATCGACCTCGAGAAGAAGCATCTGCCGCGCATGTTAGTCGCCTAACTGGGAAAGCAGTAAAAATATATCTGGCATGGAATCTGTCACCTTCTCCGGAAGCTCTCTCCCATGTTTATCGACATATTCACTAGGAATAACAGACGTCACCAGGTACCGCTGGATCGCTCGGGGCTTTTGGCTTCGCTAGTATGAATTTTTAGCATGTGTCCAATTGGGGACCGAGTTCGGGTCGATCGTGGTGACATACAGGAATGGATTCGGAGATGTTGGACGGCTTCGGAATGGGCTGGCGTGCGGCCTGGCTAGCCACTGCCTGAGTAGCGGCTAGTTCTACCGCGTTCCAGTCGTCATCGTCGCCGAAGTCGTCATCCAATAGATCTTCTCCCTCAACAACCGGTTTCTCTTGACTGACCAAGTCGATCGAAACCGCAGGTACAGGATCCCTCGCGACCGCCTGCTCTGCGAGGATAAACACGTCATCATCGATGTCGTCAAGACCATAGTCAGACGTGTCATCTAATACAGTCATGGTCTGAGCCCGAGCTGGAGGGTTAGGTTGTGATTTCCTGGGAGACTTGCGTGGGGATCGCCTTGGGACCTGATTTGTCGTTCCGGAAGCAACCGGTGGTGCGGCATTGGTTGAAACAGCCGTAGAGCTAACTTGGGCATCGATCGCCATGAGGATGTCATCATCAAAGTCATCGTCACCATAATCAGAGAGGGCGGGAGCAGACACTGCGGGAGGGGGTAGAGTCTGGTTCGTGGTAAATTGGATCGGCTGAGGTGGGACTAAAGCGGCTCGTGTCCGCTTCGCTGGTGACGGAGATTCTGCCGAAGGCCGCGGGCGAGATTGCCTTGCGCCTTCTCTCATGTGCAGTGGACTCTGATCCTGATTCTGGGGTATGTCCTGCATACTAGACGTTACGGAATCCAGAAGAGAGGTCACTAGCGAGTATTTCGACTGGCCGCCGCCTGTCATCATATGGGTCGGTGAGTGGTCTTCCGCCTCAATCTTCCGCCTCTTGTTAAAGTGAAGACGATTGGACACCACGGCTCGTCGCAAAGCTGATTCCTTCTGTGGGGTCATACTGTTCCCATCATTCGGTGGCCTCGGCGACGAAGATACGAGAAAGTCGGCCAGACCGTTGCCGCACCTTTCCTGAGGAGAACCGTCGCTGATGCCGCCTCTTCGAGTATACCGATCCCAGAGTTCCAAGGTGGGGTCAGGATGGGGAGACCTCAGAGCTTGTGCCAGCTGCTTGATATTGATCGCCGGTGAATTCGCCTTGCTTATGGGCGAAGATGTAGGTGACGAACTCCTCGCTCGCTTCCTTCCTTTCCTGCGACGCACGACATCTCTCATAGAGGCGTACATGTCTCGGTCATCCTGCATGGCTGCGGCCCACATGACTCTATCATTTGGGGACGTATGTGCGTCATCGTCGAAAATCGAATCGAGCAATTCATTTGTCTTCGTAGTGCTGTTTACTGGAGTGGAGCTAGGTTGATTCGTCCCATCTTCTGCCGTCTCTGCATTATTAGGGCTGGGCCTGGTGTTTTCCTTGTTCGATGGGTCTGCCGTCTTCTCTTCGGTGGGGGAGTGCTTTTTAGCACGAAATTTGAGCTTCTCGAGCTTCTTTCTGGTGGCCTCGGATATTGTTGTCGGTGTCCTATCAACTCGATTCGGCACGGGCGTACTGTATGACCGCTGCCATGGTGATCTCTGCGAACGGAATTTAGACCATTGATTGACAGATTCTATGGGAATTGACGACGTCGGAACGGGAGACGCGAGATCTTCACGGGAGAGGATCGAATAACCTACCTTGACCTTCCCAATAGCTGGGTTAGGAGGGAGAGGCATGTTGATCAAGGCACGGGAATACTAGTGCCTTGAATGTACTTGGTAGTATTTTATCTCTTCATTGAAGCTTGGAGTGGACTCAAGGGGAATTAGGAATATATACGAAGTATTATTCGGACCATGGGGAAGTCTATCGGAGTTGGAAAGCCGAGTCCAGAATGGAGGAGGCTAGTAGGAAGAAACAAAGGCAATTGCTCTTTGGGTGGTTTTGACCAGGGTCTAGACGCGACCAAAACACGCGTTTAGTTATTAGTTATTAAATTGTTAGTGTAGTGTTATCGTGCAACTGTGATGCCCCACCAACAAAGTACAAATGTACTGAGGTACCTGCAACATCAATTGAAACCTATAATTTGCCGAGTTATTACCGCCATCCCGGCATTACCAAGTACGAAGTACACGCCTTCACACCACAGAGAAAGCTCAGATGACATCGTCATTCTATTCAAGCATCAAGCTTCAACAACGATGCAAACCCGTTCAACGATGGCATCGCTCATAACACACCACGCCTAAGCCAACCCGTTCAGTTAAAACCATCGATACCAGAAAGACAATACCCATCGCCTCCATACAGAATTTAATTACCGCCCAACCGCGACAACCATGTCGTCCTCCAGCTCCCCACCACCCGATCCCTCTCTCACCGACCCCTCCGGTTCCCCCCAGCCCCAATTCGAGCCCCTCACACCCGAGCATGTCCAATTCATCCTCGAATCCCGCGGCCACCACGTTCCCGGCTGGATCTCCATGAGCTACAGCAACGCCTCCAAGCTCCACTGCTCCACCATCACCCGCAACCTCAACCACTTCCAGACCAACGTCCTCCGCTCCCGGCCCCTCACCGAAGAGGAAATCGGCGCCCTCACCGACCACTGGAACTCCTCCACCAACATCACCCTCGTCGCGAAGCCCTTCTCCTGGGCCCTGGCTCTCCTCCTCACCTGGCGCGGCAGGAAGACTTTCCGCTTCCCCTTCTGGCAGCCGAAGTGGGTCAAGACCTCGCCCGATGCCTTTCCTACCGTGGCGAGGCCCATCTTCACCGGACGCACTGCGAGGTTCACCTGGGGCGTGAGTAGGTTCTCGGCGTATTTCTTGCTGTGCAACTGGTTGGCCATGCCCTTCTTCATCTCGTATGCCAGGCTTCAGGCTACCGTGGGCATCTCGTCCGATCCGAGGTTGCAGGATATCATGAGGGAGTCCTTCAGGGATGCCGCGGACCAGAGGAGGATTCACCACATGCAGAAGAGGACCGGCCGCCTTCCTACACAGTTCCCGCCCCAGGAGCAGCAGGACAGGCCGCAGGGTGAGGACGGTGCCGAAGCCTCAAGGGATGGCTGGACGCCGCAGGAATCCCAACCCAGCAGTAGCGGCTGGGACTTCCCCCAGCGTGAACCCTCCAACAAGCCCGAGCCGGCCCAACCCTACGGCATTGGGATTTCGCGACCTCAGCAGCCATCCCCGCCCCCGCAGGCCCCCGAGCCTTCTGCGTGGGAAGCAGATCCCTTCCTGGAGGAGCTCGAGGCTGACGATGCCTCTCCCATCGCGCCTTCTGCCCGGGCTCAGGATGCGCAGCGGCGGAGAGCCCAGCGCGAACCTCGCCGCCAGAGTCCTCCTCCCGATGACGGCGTGTCGGCTTGGGAACGTCTCCGGGAAAAAGCTCAGGCTGAGCGAAATGATGACGAGGCTAATAGGCGGAGATAAAATCCAGGTTCCAAAGAGAATTCCTGGATGGGCTTCTGGTGCAGAGCTGTATTCACTTCAGTCTCCATTCATGATTTTAACATCATCGCTGTATATTAACTAGGGAAAGAGCTGGGCCAGCAGGCTCTCCACTAAAATAGAACATCAAGTACATGTAACTTTACACAGCTATCGTCAGTAGGCTTGCTCTCGCCGGATCCCAAATCCCTTTCGACGTATATTAAACCCGTGCACCGCTCGCTCATGTGGAAAAGAACTATATTAGTAGACTTCTACAGTTAGCAACGATACTCTGTGACTCATGCCAAATCTCGCCTAAAGGAGTGTACAGTTTCGACCCCAAAAACAAAACACCAAATGCTACAAGAACCGATAGTAAAATACAGAAAAAAGAAGGATCTCTAAACACTGTTCTGTGCAACTCTCTTGTGCAAGGAGACACAAAGAAAGAACCGTGCGCTGCAAAAACAATTGTTCTTATCCTCTTTAACACAAAACGTTTCAAACCGCCAGGCAAACAGACAAAAGGCTGCTCAAACGCTTATCTCCTTGGGCGTCGTTTATAGACAGGAACCCCCCCGGCCCAAGGATGAAAAAAAAAATACTCCGCTACTCCTTGATGTCCTCGACATCGAGAGCTTTCTCGGCACCAACGGCGCTCGGCTCCTCGCCCACAGGCTTATCAGCATCCAGGACTTTGTCGGTCGTGACCGCGCCAGCATCCACTTCAGGTTCTTCGACCTTGTCCCCTATCTCATCCCCAGACACTGAGCCAATCTTTAGTTCACCAGCGGGAGCCTTATTCTCGGCCAGGTCAAGCTTGGAAGCCTCAGGGATAACAACGGCTGCCTCCTCGGGCTCAAGCTTAGGAGACTCATCACTTGTCGGCTCCACTTCGGCGGTGGGCGCGGGTTCCGGTTCCGGCTCAGAAAGCACAGGGGACTGCTCTTTTTCACTCTCAGACGTCGAGGGTTCGCGCTTCAGAGGCTCTGTCTTAGGAGACTCCGTAGTCTCGATCGGTTCGGCGGATCCGACAACGAGATCGCTCTCCTCCGGATCGATGCTCCAAACAGTTTGAGGCTTAGAGATCGAAAATGAGAGGGTCCTGGGTTTCGTCTCGGTGGAGGTGGCCGCAACGGCGGCGGGAGGCGCAGGGCTCCTAGCGGGAGCTCTCCTCTGAGGACCCCTAGCCCGTCCCTTCCTAGCGTCTGAGAGCGGCTGCTTCTGGACAGGAGCCTTCTCCTCCTCGGCGGGGGCTTCGGGCGCGGGATCTTCCCTCTTGGGCGCTTGGGGACCCAGCTGCAAACGCCTATTCAAGTCCGACATGAAACCAGCCTGAAGCGCGGTAATCTTATTGCCCATGGGTCTGGCTGGGATCGCGGGCTTCGCCTTGGGGACGGTTGGGGCCTCCTTAGCCTCAGTCACAGCAGCCGCTGCCCTGTTTGGTCGAGCGGGAATGGTGGGTCTGGACTTCGGCAAAGCCGGTTGCTCAGTAGCCTCTACCGGTGAGACCGATGACGTCTTCACAGGGCGGGGAGGGATTTGGGGTTTCGGCTTGTCCGTCACGACAGGCTTACCCTCACCACTGAGTTCCTTCTTCGGCTTAGGTCGCTCGGGGATAACTGGCCGCTCCGAGCTTCGCCTAGCAGGACGCTCGGGCACAGCGGGCCGTTCCGCACTTCGCGCCGGCCGTTCAGGGACAGCAGGCCTTTCAGCGCTCTTTGTCGGGCGCGGAGGGATCTCGGGTTGTTCCGGCTTGGTTTCCGGCTGCTGGTCAGAAGACACAGTAGTCTCGTGGAGATGGCTGTCGGGAGCATCCTCCCACACGTCACGGCTGGGAAATCGTTTCTGGAGGGGGGGTCGTTTCAAGGGCTCCTTGGGGAGTTCCTGCACGGGCAGCCAAGATTGGGTGAGGTTCTCACCCCTCGGGACGAAGGTCTTCGTCCTCTGGGCTTCCTTTTCTGCCAACTCCTCCTGGTATTGGGCAAACGCCTGAACCGGAGTTGGAATGTGTCGCTCGGGAGCTTCAATAGGCTTAAGGCGGCCTTCATCAGCGGGAAGATCTGGCGTCGAGACCTCAGCCGTATAGTGCACGCTGCTAGGGGCGTCCTCCCAAACATCCTTACTCGGAAACCTGTGGACTGTTGCATCTTTCTTGGCCGGCGGCTCTTCGCCTTCAATCGCCTCTTCTTCGCCGTCCTTGAAGAGCGCTTCGTATTCTATGACGGGGACAGGGGTCTTTCGGGCCTCAGGGCGAGGGAAGTCACTAGGGAGAACCTCGGTGTTAATGGACGGTCGCCTAATCGGTTCCGTGACGGGCTCCTCGGGTCCCGCAGGCACATCCAGCGATGGTTCCACGGCAGCGTGCAACTCGAAATGGGGAGGGCTCTTCGCGACTTCATCATCGGCCAGGATCGGGGTTGTGTAATGCTTGCGACGGCCGACAGCGACTTTGACATCCTCGGGGCTGATGCTCCGTCGCGGCTCATCGATATGTATTATCTCTTCATCGGCGGCAAGGCCCTCTTCGGGCTGTTCGTTGGCGGCGAGCGAGGTGGCGCCAGCCCGGGGCGACGCGATTCGGGCAACATACTGCTCCTGGCCTTCAAAACCGACTTCTTCGCTAGGGGTTCCTAAGAAGGTGGATGCTCCTGTGAATTCGCAGTCAGCCCAATGGCCCAACGAGTCTACGGGGAGAGCGCTGCCCATTTTCTCCCAATGGGTATAAGCGATTAGAGATTTGGCAAGCGGGTCGTACCACGGGTAGCTGTGTTGTGCACGATCTCGTTGAGCTCGGCACTGCTCATTCTTACATCGTTGTTGTCACTCATCGTCGATAATTCATATAATCTGCTCTTGTCTCTTGGGTGAGATTCCGGATTAATTCGAGAAAGGAGAGGGAGAAAGAGAGAGAGAGAGATGCCGGATGTCAAAGCAGGGCGTTTGAAACAGGGCCGTGACGGTGACGGTGACGGTGGGGGACTTTTAGGGACTCTGGAGTCTGGGAGCTGTTGACCTCATAGCTTCAAGTCCTTATCTAGTCTCCCTAAGTACCGGGGTACGTATTTCGTACAGCGGCCAGACCGGGAGGTACAACATTTTGCAGTAAGCACAGGGCGCGCAAGCACTGCAATGTCTGGTTCATTGCAGAAGAGGGGGGACACCAGACGCTAACGGTGGCAGCGAATCACACTTACAAACTATCCCGACGCCCCCTGAAATTCCTGAATGCCCTCAACCAGGATGTATCTGGGTACTTCCGTTCTCGATCAGCCTGAGCTCACCCAGCAAGTGCAGAATACGAAGGGCGCCGATAAGGAACATGCTCAACACTAGTTTTACTTCGCGATATATACTACTTCGTACTTGCAGACCAGCGAAGATTGGAACCGAGCGGTGAGAGCGATCTACTCAACATGGGAGCATTGGAAGTTGTCCAAATGATAGGAAAGTTCAATGCAAGCTGAGATCAATTTGGTGTCTCTATTATCTGTACCTTGTGTTGTCTGATGAAGTACGAAGTACGAAGTACACAGTTACAACTGGATCAATGCTTCAACTCTTTCTCAAGAATTCAATTGATCGCAAGAATGAGCCAATGAGCCAGCGTCGGGTTCCAGTCACTCTTTCAGGATTCCAATCAGTCAACAGTCAAGATCAATTGATGCATCACTCGTGATGCCATAGCCCATAATAGTGGCCTAATATTATGTAGGGCTCTCAAATGTTCTTGCCATCCGTCCTAATCGAATACTTCGTCAGTTGACGACCTAGGGCTGAGGACAATTGAGGGCGAGGACAATAACTTCCAGTTGCCCCAGGTTATGATGGTCAGCTGTCACTAACTACCCTGGAAGGAGTCTAGCCCGGCCAGCGCTGGCTTCGGAGGAAAGCGCCAACATGAGACCGGCGCTCATCAAAGATAAAGACACGGAATGAATATTCTCAGGGGCAAGACCATGGACAGGCATCTCATAACTATAGTATTAGTTGCCAACAGGAAAATCATCTGGGAGGAGACATGACATCGATAAATGCTTCTCGGTTTTCTTCTTTCTCTTCTGACCCTCCTACTTCGTACATATGAGTCGGGGTGGTTAGCTCTCATTATTTGCTTTACTTGAGCGAATAATACCCATGCAGCTAGTATTCACTCTTGCCAAATCTCCTTCGGCGAATGTACGTAGTATGCCGCGCTGAAAGACGATCTTGAGGGCGCTTGACAGCTTTTGAGTCCTAGTGGCCCCTATCTGTCGAGAAGGGAATACCATACCGGATGGCGAAAAAAATAAAAATAAATAAAATAAAAATAAAAAAAATAAAAAAAAAATAAAAATAAAAATAAAAAAATAAAAAAACCCAGAGCTAGAACTCCACTGAGACTTTTAACCTGACTGAGCACAGCTTCGAAGTTCTTATGCTCTACTCCATGATTCCTCTCATTGATACACTCTCTCGGCAAACTTCGTCAAGCCAGTGGTTCGTTGCAGACACTAGGAGTAGCTAACATTGTCGGCCCAATCCATTGCCATTTTTAAAACATAAATGGTTTTGTTTTCTCTGAGAAACTGGGTACTCCGCGGAGGACTCGGCATTCAGGAGAACCCATTTCATCCATTCGCGGGTCGCATTCTTGCAAGATCACTATACTTCTACAGCCCTCAGACCAACCAGTGCGGTAACGCTGAGGAATAAGAAAAAAGAATGAGACATCAAATTCAAATAACCAGGGCGAAAAGGAAAAGACGGAAAAAACCACACTCTCTCCATCGCCTCCTGGGGGCTTAGAGATAGTCGTAACAGAGATACAACGAATAATCATAGAAACCGAACGCCAATTCCCTATAACCGACTGATGCGCATCGTTTCCACTTTTATGCGGTAGGCAGGTCAAACCTAGGGAGAGGGTATAAACCGCCCATCAACCATCTTCCCTTCGCCATCTCCGACTTCCACGCTCCCCGCGCTTTCTCCAACCCCGAGTCGCCCATTCTTCTTCCCACACTCGATCATGGCATCTCAAGACCATCCAAAAAGCCACCCTCTCCAAGTCGTACAAACACGCCCCCCGCTCATGTGTGATTGAATCCATATGGCTTTCTCGGACAGCGGCCCTGCGATGTAGAGTCGCCCAAGCCACATGAGGATCGAAATTCGATTACACAATCATTTGCGCGACACCCTGACCACCAAGGGTCTTGCTTCCAACGAAAGCCTGGCCCTTGATAGCGGCAAGGAGGTAGCTGAAGGCAGCGAGCGCGAGTATGACAGCGGGGGCGATAAGGCTGGTGGCCTTCTCCGAAATGCTAATGAATTGGATCGCAGACATGATAGCGTAGGCGGCGGCACGGGAATAGTTGGTCGAGATCTTACGAAGGGTGGCATCAAAGGTGGAAGAGGTGGGGCATATTCTCAGGAGAAGAGGGACCTCGATGAAGAGAATGACGAATGCCGATGCCCTAGACGAGGGTATGGGTTAGCACAAGTGTTCATCGGGGGGGTGAGGACGGGTTTGACAAACAGGGCGAATGCGCAGAAGATGATGATGACAACATTAAAGCTGAAGATGTTAGAGATTCCCACCGCCAGGCAGAGAATCATGGCCAGTATTCCGAGCCTGTCAGAAAGTTGTTAGAATGCTTTGACTCAGAACTGAACTATCCTGCATATCCAGCTTGTATCACCAGCGTGGATCTTGGTGTTCTAGCCCCCAAGCGATTACCACTGGGCATTTCAAGGTCATGGGAATCGAGACGAATCGATGAAGGAGCTAGGCACGGATCGAAAAGAAAAAAAGTTCGGTCATCATTCTTACCATTGCCCGTAGATACCTGTCAAGAACCGGGTTAGCAAAAATAAAAAAGGGCAAAGTTGCGATTCCGACGCCGCCGTGCAAAGTTCAACGTACTGAAATTCCTTGTCGCGAACTCCTCTTTGAGAGACATTCTGACGGATGTAAACTATTTCCTTCGGCTAGACAGCCGACTGTAGAAGACAAGAAATAAAAGCGTGTTCGGGCGCTGTTCCCAGGTCCCACGAAGCTGCTGATGTGTATCGGACTATCGACGAAGACGACGGATCCTGCGACTTGCGTTGCGTCGGGGAGTGACGAGCTATCGTGGAGCTGCCCGAAAGCTTTAATATTGGAAAATGGAAGGATCGGGAAATTGTATTCGCAAGAAATGTTCGATTTCACGACGTTGGCAATCGTAGGGTTGGTGTTGGACAAATTCGATGTTGGTGATGAGGTGACGCTTGTTTCTTTTGGGGGAGGGTTGCCACAGTTCTGGGTTGGGAGGAAGTAACAGTTACGTTTTAGAGGAGGGAATACGTAGCCTCTTTTTTCTGGCTCTCTGGATGGACCGGGAGATGAGGCTGGGCGAGGACAAGCTCAGTGTTTCTGGTGACTCGAGGTACCTCGTACTCTTGCTGAGGTTACGTGTACAGCGTGTGGCGAAGGGTCCTTCTTCTTTTGTCGTTAGGGACGCTTTTCGGTTCTCCAGTCATAACTGCCAGGCCTCTTGGTCAGCATTCAGAGCCAATGCCAGTGAGTCGCGCCATCCCAGTGATTCGTGGCCCAGGTTCCAGTACCTCCAAGATACAAAATCAGTGAATAATTTTTGTCTTGGCCAAGGCTGTTTCCGGCCGAACTTTCCTTGTCCTTTCAACGGTAGATGAGGGAATGAACTTTAAAGTGGTCCCTCAATGAAAATCCCGCTAGGGACATGAGAACTGGGATCCCTTAGAAAGGTCCCCTATTAATATTCTAATTGTTCTGTTCCTGGTGACCCGAATTTGGCATTGCGAAAGGGGGGCTATTCGATCTTACTATGTTCTATTTTTCTTTCGTCCAATACTTCGTACTTCATAAACATATACTGGGCCGACCGGGAGGATGACGAACGACGCTCCCGCACCTTGTAGTAGTGTCCAAAACGTGGTCTCTTCTTGTTGTGGTCGGTTTTTACACTTGTCTGATTGCTTTCGAAACAAGTTCCAGACACTTGAATTCCCCAGGGAGATGCACAGTCGATCTGTTCTCGAAAACTAAACAGAAACAGGAAAATCAAGGAACAATTACAGTTATCCTTCAGCAATACCTGGCCGGATCAATTTTTACTTATATCTATTTCTGTATTTTACGAGTGCTACAAAGTATTAGTTGTTGGGCAACGTCAATATAGATAGCTGACGACGCTAGTCTTACGAGTTACGTGTAGGCAGCAGAATAAAACGGTTCTAACGATCGATCCAGCACAACTTGCTAGGCGGCTGGAGCCTCTAGAGAGCTGTTGTCTGCCCTAAGGATGACGATTAGAACCTCCGAAAACAACCAATCAAGAAAACTCCCGATGGTCTAGTTGGTTCATGACATCTGACTGTAATGGCAACAGTTCAATCAGAGGGTCACCTGTTCGATTCAGGTTCGGGAGATTTCAACTTTCACTTTTGCTGCCTGTCTTTTTTTCTTTCTTTTTTTGTCGTCCACTTTCTAATTTCTAGGATTAGGATCGTGGGACTATTACCTACGAAGTACGTTATGAATAAACCCAGTTCTTCTGTCAAGTCGCGGTTCATGGAGATTGATGACGGTTCGCCGGCCCCCTTCACTCATAATGCACGTCAAGGAGGGAATGAAGGCCCAATAATAGTCATAATGCTAATAACAGAGAATGGTTAACCAATTCCCAAGAGTTCAGATCGCTGTCGGAAGACAATTCCAATTTGAGGCACCTCGTGATAGTCTTGCAGAGCATCTATACGGAATTCGAAAGGATCTTCAAGATGAACTTGGTGGAGCAGCGCTTGCACCCTCATCGTTCCCACAACTTCACGCAGAGGGCACATTCAAAACCAGGCTCGATGGGCTTAATTAATTATCACCCGATGCAGTGATTAACGGCCGGCAACGAGGTCGGCCCAGCGGTTGCGGCATCGGAGCGAATTCGAACGACTGGAAGGTTGTTGTCGGCTTAGCGGCCTCTTATCAATGGGGAAACTCAAGCGATCACCCCCCGAACCGAGATCAACGAGCTGGAGAAACTCAGTTTGCCAAAGCATTTCATGGACCCTTTATATCGAACAATAATATATTTATAACCCTTGAGAATTGCCCTTCCACCATGTCTCTGACAGTGTTGACCGACGCCCAAGCCAAATCGGTGTTGGACAACCTAACAGTCGCCCAGCTTCTGGGCTTCCAGAGGCATCTGTCGAAAGCGCTTCGGGAATATTCTACAAATACCCAGAGCATAGAAGATGGAACATATCACCAACCTCCGAGGACTCGCTACAGCAATCCAAGGACGGGGGCAACTACCTTGTTCATGCCCTCAGTTGGTCCGACTGGGATGGGAATTAAAGGTAAGTTTATCCTGGGCAGTTGATGCAATTGTACCTATCCCAGAGATTTAACCCAACACGCATCAGTCGTCACTCTGAGTACGCCGGGCCAAAAAGTTGCAAGTGCCCTTCCTGCTATCAAGCCAACGGGAGCTATTATGCTCTTCGCCCCCGATGGCACAGCAACTGGACTCTTGCATGCGGGTGCGGTAACCGCTTTTCGAACTGCACTGGCATCTTCGTGTCTTGTCAACTTGCGATCTACTGTCCAAGATATCGTCGTCTTCGGAGCTGGCAAGCAAGCATACTGGCACGTACGCTTGGCCTTGATGCAGAAGGGTAACACAACAGCGCGTGTCACAGTCATCAACAGGAACAGATCCACTGCACAGGAGGTTCTGAAGGATCTTGACAACGTCTCTTCTGAGGTGAAAACTCGAGAGGGATGGCAGGCGGCGAAGCTCGACGTTCTTTCGCCCGATACCCCGGACTACAAGGGCCTTCTCCAACAACGGCTCCAGGAAGCAGATATCATTTTCTGCTGCACGCCCTCCACCGAGGACCTGTTTGACGGCAGCATCCTTACGAGCGGGGAGGGAAGAAAAAAGACGCGGTTGGTAGTTGCCGTTGGAAGCTACACTCCGGCTATGAGGGAACTACCTGAAGAGTTGTTATTGCAGTCAGCAAAGGCGCCTCGAAATGACCCTCTTGATGGAGGGGCAATCGTGGTGGACACGTTGGAGGGTGTCATGACCGAGGCTGGTGAGATTATCCATGCAAAGATTGGCCCGAGCCGTCTTGTCGAGTAAGTTATTTCGCGACCTCGGAATTTGGAGAACATGAGCTAACTATAGGCCAGACTGGGAGAAGTTGTTGACCTTGATCAGGCTACCTCTTCCACGGGAGAGGCCAAGCACAAGGACGAGGTCAGGGCACGATGGCTAAGCGAGGGGAATGTGATATACAAGAGTGTCGGGTTGGGCCTGATGGATCTGGTCGTCGGCGGATATCTGATTGAGGTGGCCGGCGAAGGGCGCTTGGGTACTCGAATCGAAGGTTTCTGAGCTACAATTGTAGTTTTAGATATTACACCTTCCTATCTTCGGAACTGAATTGAACGTTGGATTATTGTCGGATCCCTGAGGAGCACGTGGAAAGATCGTGATCAACCCCACAAAGATACGAAGTACACGACAAGTGTACGATGAAACCTGTGGCCTGGACGGACATTATTATTAATCGAATGCTCCAGAACACTTGAAGTGTTGGAAGGCGCTTGCCACAATTTTAGTTTAACAAGTTAGGAACGAGCGGACTGTCCGGGGAAGTATTCGCACGAGGTACGAATAGGCATATTTGACTTTTGACTTCCGTATTCCATTTTCCTTGCCAGGTTTCTAGCATGTGAAAATGCGCGACACACATCACAAGTGTGGGGGTGGTGCGGTCAGGTGGATGCCAAGACACTCCCTAAACCCCGGCATGCCTCGGCCTGCAAGTGACATCAGAGCCTTCTGTAAGCTGCTCCGTCGGACACATTTCCATGTCTGGAGTTTCTGGCCTGGTGATGGAGCCTGTGTTCTTTCCTCACGACCAACATCCGAGGTAACTTTGACTCTTGGAAACTTTGTTCTTAATAAAGCGTCCGCAGCTCGTTTCGTCTTCAATTCTTCTTTTTTTACATCCATTTCGAACTTGACATACACCACACCTTCTGCCTTTCTCCCATCTTTCATCCGATCTTTCTTCCCTTTCCTACCAGCTACGAGAACTCGAGTAGATTCATCACAATGGGTGGTAAGTTCGCACAAGAAGTACTGATGACTTTTGGACGCTGTACCTGACTTTCCTACCCCAGCTTTCGACAGGCTATCTCAGATTTCCGGCCAGATCACTGGCCAGAGCGGTCGCGACAAGCTTCTTCAGAAGAACCCCGACGATGTCCGTATCTCCTTGCCTACCCTTCTACAATCCAACCAGTCCCCTCAAACCTATCGACTGCTTCTTCCAGCCATGAACACTCGGAACTAACAACTTCAACCATTCATAGATCGTCGTAACCGCCTGCTGCCGAACTGCCCTCACCAAGGGTGGAAGGGGTGGCTTCAAGGACACCGCTGCATCCGATCTCCTCGCCGGCGTCCTCGCCGCCCTCATCGACCGCTCCAAGATCAACCCCTCCTATGTCGAGGATATCTGCGTCGGAACCGTGCTCGCGCCCGGTGGCGGTGCGACCGAGATGCGTGCGGCCAGTTTGGTCGCCGGGTTCCCCGTGTCTACTGCCGTCCGCACCTTGAACCGACAGTGCTCGTCTGGTCTTCAGGCTTGCGTCGATGTTGCGAACCAGATCAAGACTGGCATGATTGAGATCGGTGTTGGTGCTGGTGTCGAGAGCATGAGCACGCAATACGGGTATGCGCGTCGATCTTGATATATTACATGAATATTGGAATTTTGTATACTGACATGTTTGATGGCTCCTAGTCCCCAAGCCGTCACCGAGTTCTCCGAGCTCCTCGATAGCCACACCGAGGCCGCCAACTGCAAGGTACCCATGGGTCGCCTTTCTGAGGACATGGCCAAGAACCTCAACATCACCCGCGCTTCCCAGGACTCGTTCGCCGCGGCCTCTTACCAGAAGGCTCTCAAGGCACAGAAGGAGGGCCTCTTCGACCAGGAGATTGTTCCCCTCAAGGTCAAGTGGGAGGACCCCAAGACCGGCGAGGTCAAGGAGATTGTGGTCAGCAAGGATGATGGTGTCCGCCCCGGCGTCACTGCCGAGTCTCTCGGCAAGATCAAGGCCTCCTTCTCCAAGGACGGAAGCATCCACGCCGGTAACGCCAGTCAGATTTCCGACGGTGCCGCCGCTGTCCTCCTCATGAAGCGATCCACCGCCGAGAAGCTCGGCCAGACCATCATCGGCAAGTTCGTGTGCGCGTCCGTTGTCGGTGTCCCGCCCCTTCTCATGGGCCAGGGTCCCTGGAAGGCCATTCCCAAGGCCCTCGAGCTTGCCGGCATCGGCCGTGACGATGTCGACATCTACGAAATCAACGAGGCCTTCGCCAGCCAGTGCCTCTGGTGTGCCAACGAGCTCGGCATCCCTACGGAGAAGATTAACCCCAAGGGCGGTGCTATTGCCTTCGGCCACCCTCTTGGATGCACTGGTGCTAGGCAAGTGTCGACGCTGCTCTACGAGCTCAAGAGAACAGGAAAGAAGATTGGCAACACTTCGATGTGTATCGGAACGGGTATGGGCATGAGCGCTGTGTGGGTTGCCGAGTAAATTTTCAGTCTGTTACGTTACGTAGTTTGATACCAGGGAAAATTGGCTTGTAGAATGGAGGTAGCGCAAACCAAGACTTGTACAATTATATGAATATATTTGACGATTGAATACATTGAAATGGTTCACATGTTGGTACGGTCAGTGATTGCTCTTCTAGGAGCTTAACCTCTGAGGCTACATGTGATCAATCACATCAAATGCAACAGCTGCGCTACTTCTTCTAGAACATGTGGTCCTCATGCAGTGCACTAAAATCCCCATTCACTATTGCTAATCTAGGTCTGCTTCTCCAGCTCCAT
This sequence comes from Scedosporium aurantiacum, assembly GCA_000812075.1. NCBI lineage: Eukaryota > Fungi > Ascomycota > Sordariomycetes > Microascales > Microascaceae > Scedosporium > Scedosporium aurantiacum. The sequence goes on from JUDQ01000206.1 coordinate 51,066, forward strand.
TCCCAGAAGAGAAGTTGCACAGAGTTGAGCCACTGCCCTTGGCCTTCGGGTGGAATGCGGGATATTACCCGCGTGGGGGGATCAAATTGAGCTCGCCCTTACGAAGTAGTGTGGTCACCGTTAATAGTGTTAGTGTCCTAAACCGGCTGCTGGAACCGCCTGAGAATCACGTGTTTATTAGACGGTTTGACCCCTAAACTGGGGCTGGTCCACCTCCGTCTAGGCAGTCGCATTAGCGACTTGTGGTGTCAAAATGGTGCCAATGGGTTCAATGTTCTGTTGATTTCCCAGCATTTTTCGCTTGTCGTTTATGTCGTCACACAATTTTAAAGCCTCCGGACACGGCACCTCATAGCTCCACGTTTTTTTTTCGCCAAACATCAATTGATCCGAGTTAGTTGTCTTTCTTCCGTCCACCTCTTTCACATCCCTAAGCTTTCGGAAAGCAACAACCCGGCAAACCACCAGACACTCCTTCTTGCTTCTCTGTACTACCTTCGTATCTTGTTTCTTCTCATCAGGATGTCGGTCTCTATAACTGATCTGGTCGATTTCGACCAGCAGAGCCTCTATAGTAAGAATTGGACCTTGATGGGCTGCTGCGTCGTCGAGAGAGTGTGTGTTTGTGAGCAAGACTGACAAGGTCGAATTAGTCTCGGCTGCTTCGATCATGTTCAACCCGTTATTCTGGAAGTAAGTAGGGAGCATTTACTAACGAGGTGTCCCTTGATGCAAGTTGCCAGCAGGAAAGCTAACAGTTTTTGCTCTTTCAAGCATCGTTGCCCGCCAAGGTCCGAAGATCCCATGCCCTTCCTAGAGAAAAATTTCCCTACCATGTCTAACACGGAAACCGCAAACAAACAAACAGAATACCGCAACAAGATCCTCACGAAGCTATTCCTTGGAAACTCCCAAGTCGCCTGCTACTTCCTCGCCGCCACCATCTTCTCCCTAGGCATGGTCCGCGACTACCTCTACAAGGAAGCCCTAGCACCCCAACCCAGCCATCCGGCCCTCGAGACCGACGCCGTAAAGCTCGCTTCCTACGCCCTCTTCGCCGCCGGCAACATCCTCGTCATCACGTCGACCTGGGCCCTCGGCATCACGGGTACTTTCCTCGGCGACTACTTCGGCATCCTCATGGACGACATGGTGACCGGGTTCCCCTTCAACGTTACCGACGCGCCCATGTACTACGGCTCGACGATGAGCTTCCTCGGCGGGGCGCTGTATTTCGGAAAGCCCGCCGGTGTGTTGCTTACGGTGTGGGTGTTCATCGTGTATAAGATTGCGTTGGCCTTTGAGAATCCCTTCACTGCGGGTATCTATGCCAAGAGGGAGAAGGAGAGGGCTGCCGAGAAGAAGAGGAGCAAGAAGGCGGAATAGAAGGTGGGCGTTTTGGTGTTTGTGCTGGAATGGGCGAGGCTGCATTTTTGCTAGGCTTGCTTGCAGTGGGGTGCATTTGGGCTTGCATGGTGGTGGTAAAGGGGACAGTGTGATTTCTTGGCTGTTTGGACCTGGTATGGCAATGCTGCGGCTTGCCACAACCAGGCCGTTTGTAGGAAACCGGTATGATCCACATGAATTGCTTCGGCTAGATGGGGTGAAGGGAAGGAACGGGGCGTTCAACAGCTCCAATGAGCACGAAAATGGGTAACATATGGTGTGTGTGTGTGTGTTATATATAACGGCAGGGTTGCATTCACGTAGCGTCGACTTGTGATAGTTTCTAATTTCAACATCTGAAGATTCCTGTATAGATTGGTCTTCGTCCCCTTCCTGACCATCAACCTCGTCACTTATACCTTCCACTTTATATATATATATCAAAAGCACCGATACGAGGTAAATTGGAGTAGAGCTCGTCACGTTCTCGAATCAGGGCTGCGCTTACCACGCATTGATGTTTTGCTACTGCCCACTCCATCTAGTGCCCTCACTCGTTTTGTGGACTTCCGAGATGGTAGAGTTCTCCGCATTCCTATATATCCCTCTTGGGAAAGGACGACAGAATGCTTTCGTCCCTGAGAAGTCAGTGGAATTTTCATATAAATTACATCCACGCGTGGACGTTGATGACCCTGATACTCGCTCTTCTCGGTCTTCTCGATGAATCACGGAATCACGGACGAAGACATTGGATCTGGCACTTTCCCTCTTTCCAAAACGTGCACTATATAAGCAGCCACACTCTCGTCATCATCCTCTCACCATCATTCTTTTATCGTCATCCTCTTACCATCATTTAATCCTCAACATCTCTTGGGCCAGGGACGTCACCGGGCTGAGGAATCTTAGTCTCCAAGACTACCTAACCAACGGCATGTTCACCAAGAACGGGACTCCGGATGCCCACCCTCTTCTCCTCACGCCACCATTGTGACGGAGATCTGTGGACCTTATAAAGAGCAGACCTCGGCAAGCTTGGGGAAATTAAACAAGATACGGCAACCGGCACAGAGACTGGAAGGAGCGAAACTCAGTGGAGAGAATACAATCGAAGAACCAGGTGCAATACCGAAACGGGGCTTTCAGGGAAATTCCTCGCGCAAGTCGACATGCACAATTTCAACCCGGATTGTTCGCCGGGGTCAGAAAAGGGAAATCCCCACGAACTTCTTCCTTTTCAAAGTTCATCACCGCGTCCGAGGTTGTCTTCGCGCCGGACCTATGTACCAAAGGCCGTCTGCGATACCTGGCCAGCATAGAATCCTTCTCTAGCTGGGCGAGGGCTAGATGTTCCACAATATTGCGGGGATGACCGACAGTGTGGCCTGGACAAGATCTGAGAAGAAGCGGAGGCTAGACCAGGTTCTTACGGGCTACTTTGACACAGTCTGGCTGCTTCTATACTCTCCCATCCACATCGCGTACCTCTCTACCTCAGGGGTTATGGTCCTTCCAGCTACCTCTCATGAGCAGATTAGCGGGGGTTATATCCTGACATGGCAATTTGAGGGAAAAGTTCATCTGGTGGACTAGTTAGGCTGCCTATGGATGGGTCTCTTCCTGTGCCCTTTCTGGGGGCCGTTACGTTCCAGGAATGTCATGATTGGCCGTTCCCTTCGTTCCCTTGGGAAGCGAAGATCAATGCCCCGACAAGGAAGTCAATACGAATTGCGTCTTTACTTTTCTCAGAATGATCCGGGATGCGTACGGGTCTCTCTGGTTGATGATGCATGGGCAACAACCCGTGGGAGCCAAACCCGTCTGACCTACACCCATTAATGAACACAGGCGAGAGAGGCATACAAAGTAGCTCAACTCGAATTCCGAATAGTTAAAGCAAACACCATCTTTACGCTAGCCAACACCAACTCAAAAATCCCCAGAGAATACCTCTTTGTATTCGATCCCAACACATCATTCTATTCCCTGGTAGTCAAGTGGCCAAATATCTCGACACATCCTTCGTCAACAGGGCCCATGCCTCATGGGCGCTTAGTCCGGTGCAGGCAGTTAACGAGTCTGGATTTTACGTGTTCATGGACTCAATATTATACATCGCCATGCCAAACCGGAAAACGGAGTGTTGGCAAAGACCTAAAGGACATGTCTTCAGCCGCCTCTTTAACGCCTTTGATCATGTCCAACGCATCCTCGCCGCTTTTGCGTTTCCTGACGGTTACATGCAATCCCCAGTCGGGGAGGCTTCATAACTGGATATACGTACCCGAAGACTCCGGGATGTTTCTATAAGTTTTAGAACTCTATAGTCTGCTTCAAACTAGCCGAAGGGCAGGGGAAAAACCTGGTCGTAGGAGGAGAAGGCCTTGCCCGGCTCCCCTATACAATCTCCGACTTCTCCTCTCAGTTTTACCCTTTTCAATCAACAGGCCAGCCTCCCCATCATCACTATGACCATCATCACCGATGGCATTTTCATCAACACTCCAGCCAACCCTCATCTTTTTCGCGGGCCACCAGTGAGGCTCTTGAGCCAGATTCCAGCTGTCTGGCCCGGTGCAAGAACTTCTACACGACCATGGTTGCGATTCCTTTCCCCGGCTTTCATGTCGGGCGGTTAGGGCGCCAGAGTCACACCGACTCTTCTCAAGAGACCTCGCACTTCAATAGGAAACAGTGCTTTTGGTAACAGCGAGTGTCGATTATTCTCTACTTTGTACATTGTGCAAACTCGCACGACCATCCTGCTGGACCCGGAGTTCGATCTTCCGATGTGGACATGTTCACGGGAAATAATGGGTCTTGCCTATTGATCTATTAGCTGAGAGCATCCGAGGCTTTGTATAAAGCGTCGCCATGACTCCGCGCCAGGCAAGACCTTCTCGCCGCTCGGTCACATCGCCTCGCCGTGAGCGTCCTTAGGGTCGCTCGGTCTGATCATGGATGACCCCCGGTACGAGCTCCCTCCGGCTGCCTCGAGGATATATCCGGAAAGCGCCATTTTAGCCACAACAGGTTCTCTCCTTCATGAAGACAAGTGACGGACGCTACAGCTTCTCCTTTTAAACGTCAAATTCCGCCCGTCACACGAACTTGAAAGGCGTGGCCGATAGCCGCGATATCATCCCGAGCCAACCTGTCTCAACCCGTCGACGATGGAGGGAAATGCAAGTAGCTCTCCGGAAACGAAGAAATGAATGAAAGGCATGGGCCGAATTGAGCTTTGCTCAAGGACTATGCGTTTTCTTCCCCATGGATCAAGAGCCCCTAGACACGACTTGTTATTGCTACTTTATATTCGGCGGTCTGGGGATGTTGCCCAAGAACAACCCACAAACGACGAGTGCACTCCATCTGCTCCAGCTCCTGGATTCATCCAGCCGACATATGCTTCAGAAACCCACCGCTCTATATATCTTCGTGGCGTAAGCAGTCAGGACTCACGTTTGAATAGCTTGATTCAAGGCGTGACTCGAAGAATCAATGTCGCCTACTGCTCACCGTTAAAATCCGCGACATTTACCGGATGCGCTTGGTTGCCTTCAATAGTACCACCTGCAGCAACCATCCACCATTATATAGCGGATGACTTGGATAGATCCAAACCCACGTTATCATATAACATACTCCTTTATTCTTCATTGCTCCATCCTTGAATACACATACAACATGTCTACGATCTTTCCATAGAAACCAGCTTCAACAAACTTCTCCGGACGGAAATGATAAAATACAAAGTTGCCGACCAATCGCGCAAACACGTTAGCCATGGTTCAGCATCCTCACGTTCTTCCTATCGCCGCCCTTATAGTATTTGATGACTATATGACGTACCGCGGTACTGGAGATCAGCCAAACCGCCACGACATATTTTGCGGTGTTTCTTCTTTTTAGTTTGGACGGTCTTCCATGTTCAGCCCCGTGTCCTCCGGCGATGGTGTTATGTAGCGACTAGATGAGCAATGGCTATGTGAGGTCCTATGTCTCTGAGGATTCAAACACATCGGGGCATCTACTTTTTCAAGTTGCCCGTGGGTCCTGACAGGGACTCACTCTCCCAAAAGGCCATCGACATCATTGAAAACGCCGACTACAGACCAGATTGTGAAGATCCATATCTCCTCTGGCAAGCAATCGAGACGAACATCGGCTACGCTGATACAGAGCGTATGGGAGATATCTTCGCCGAACCGGCCACGACGAAAAGAACGGCCTACACCTCCACGGGAGAGATGCTGAAGAGATTCCACTTCCTCAATAATCGACTGGCTGTCAAAGAGCCACTTTCAGACTACTACTGCGCACTCGCCTTATTGAACACGATTAGAGGATTCGAGCCTAGGACGGACTTTAACATCATGCTGCCGGCCTGTCGTCTAGAACAACTTCGATGATGGCTAGGCGGGTTTTTAGGAGCTGTCGTCACTCGTCACTGCTCGTCTCGATGAGAGCTCGCTGTCGAGAGCAATATTTCGTCCACTGCCGACAGTACTGCACCGCCTTCAAACACGCCGTATATAACTCAAGGTCTCGAACGTGAGAAGAGAGACTCCACCAATCTCTCGACTTAGAAGCAGATTCCATGGGGACATACGACTCTGTAGCCCAAACAACTTACAGGGCCGATCCTATTCCCTTTAGGCACATGGACTGCAATCTTTGAGATCGATTCCGAAGACGGGTCCCCGAACGCAGAGCGGGGAGCATCACACCGACGCAGAGCCTGCGCCCTTCTTCGCCCGTCAACCACCCTCTATTTCAGCCTCCTTGCTGCACCACCCAGACATACGCTTGTCTTTTATTACACGGGTGCAACGCCGAGGACAGTTCCTTTCGTTTATAGGTCGAGCTGAACATATATCTAAATATCAAATCTAAATATCAAGGACACCCGCAAAAGGGATATATTCGGGCCGGGATGTTATGACCTAGAACGAGCCTCAGTCGCCGTATTCCTCCTTTTCATCGCCCAAGATAACCATATCAGATCTTCCAAAGTGGAAGTCAGCCGTTTGCACTAGATCGTTTCCCCTCGCACTTCGGGGCTTATACATACATTACCCCATCGGGTCAAAAGTACAACCGGACTACATTGTCGGCAAAGATGAGTGCCGAGCTTCTAACCCTCATACTGTTTGAAATATATATCCCACGACAGTTCTTCTACTACCTATGCGGAAAACTTCAACCGTTTGACCCCTTGAGGGTGACTGGCTCGAGCAGCAGGACGGAAGATGCCCCATTTGTGAGATACGACTTCATCCAACCTTACGAGCACATCTTAGGCTATGTCCTCTTTGCCTAAGGCCATGGGGATTGGGGGCGAAGAAGGGCCGGCGGAACCAACGGCAAAGAACGGAGAGGTTCCTATGTTGCTTGTATCATCTCGCTCCTCTTCGCGGGCTTTCTCTCACCCGCGACTGATACCGCTGCGTCATATCAAGTATGTCTTATGCCTAGGGCTATGGCCGCTGATTCGTTAGGAGGAAAGAGAGCTTCTAGCAATGAGCGGGCTAAAATATTGGACGTCTGGCCGGAGAAAGACCATGAGGGGTTGCCACAGATTTCCTCGATATCAGACCCAGCCACTACTTTGGAGCATAAGGGGCAGCTACATGATCCAGCCACATTGATACAGAAGGCCTCTAAAGCACCCTGCTATAGACTTCACTCTTGCACCCCGACATGCTACAGAACCTTTATATAAATGAGGTTACATAGCACCGGAAACGACCCCGTCCGTTCGTATTCCCTTCTCTTCCTCGGGCGATGCCGCTGCTAAGCATGGCTATAGTCCGAAATCCAAAAAAGCCCAAACGGCAGACCAGCTAGCCCTCCGCGAAGTACACGCGGGCAAGGCACCGCCCTATATATTGTTACGTTCGAATCGGAATCAGATACGACGGCTTATATACCGGTGCGCTTTTATAACGTATCAGCTCCCGTGGCTCCCCGGTCTCGGTTCTTGGTCCAACTCGAAATAAACCGTGACTGTGAATCTGCCCCTCTAGTGGCATCACCGAATCATATCCTTTCAGCCTGCTTGGCAATACAATCGCTGCTACCGTCTATAGTCAAACGGGCCAGCCCCAATGCTGCCGCCGCTTCACAGCGTACCACGGGTGGCTCTATCATCCCAACTCTAGTATTGTTACCACTTGGCTCCGCTGGAAACGGGGTGTTTTTGCAGAACGTCTTGTGCTATGGCATGCCTGTTTCCCTTGGTCGTTGCGTCATCACCTCGATCTCACTGCTCAGTGCTGCCGGTCTCTGGTTCGGCTTGCGCTCCATGCCGGCAATTGAAATCAGGGTGTTTTGCAGTAAGCTCTCCCAAGCCGGCTCCGGAAGTTCTTCATATAGCTAATTAGGAAGATCCCCAGGCAGTCTACCTGTGCCCATACTTATCATATCCACCTACCGGAGAAGCGTCACCGTCTCATCCAACTGCCCTGGCAGATCATGGTTTTTATAGACACTACTTCTACCTCAATCCATCACAGTACCACACACGGCAGCTTGCTGTGACATGAGAGGAGCTGCCCTCCTTGGCCTCGGCGCGAACTTTTTGGCCGGACGGAACATATAAAAGGCGTGGTCAGCGTTCGGACAATCCGGACGGAACACGAATGCCTCATTTGCGAAGCCGCAGAGCTGGATTTACTAGGCATAGGCACTCTTCACAATGTGGCCATCCTTTCCAAGAAGGTTCATTTGATATGCGCCCCCAGAATCGTCTCGGAAGCCGTTATAGATGAGGTCGTCTTGGCACTTTCTCATGAAACAGACCAACACTGGACTCTTGGGATCTGGGACGGCCAGAACAGCGAACTATACCATTGTGGCGCCTACGAGGAAAACAAGAAGAAACGTAACGACATTGTGGCGGAGGCCTGGGAAAGAACCCTTATAGCCCAAGGGATTCCGAGACGTTTCTTACTTGTTGTACCCGCCCAACACCCCCAGACATCTTGGGAGTGTGGCCCTCTGTGTATTCTCAACACATTCTTCTTCTTCCATCCCAGACACCAGGAGCGGGTGATTAGCGGCAACCTAATAAGCACCTACGCCGCTGGGAGCTGGATAGAGGCAGAGCGTGTCGCCAAAGGACGAGCGAGAGGCCAGTTTAAGTAATTAATAGAGTGGCTAAGAGGGATGATTTATCGCTTTTTCAGTAACCCTGTCAACATCCCCCTCAACCCCCTTTTCCCTCTCGCCCTCAAAAAGCCTACTGGTTTGGTACGTCGGGAGATCGAGGAAAGCCGACTTGTGTGGCTCGACACCAAGATCGACCTTAAAAAGGGAGCCAAAGAACTGAAGGACGACGCCCGCGCTAAGAGAGACCGGACTATGGTTGACTTAGCTATCTATATACGGTGGAGGTCACGGGGAAGCCCGGGTCTGAAGAAAATAGGATTCCGTGCCTCTGAGTCGGACCAGGGGTTCTCCGTTGACCCTTTTGATTTTACATTCTGCCGTCACGGCCCTCGCTGGATTCTTCACTCGAAGGAGTGCTGTCTTCAGCTCGGCTTCTTCCCGTCGAACCAAAAGGGCCAAATGGAAGCATACGAGGCGGGAACTCGCCTGGCTTGGCCAAAGGTTAGCGAAACCCAGCCCACCCAATCTGCGTCGTTGCTTTCCAACCGCTTGGAATTTTTCATAGTATCTAGACTATATCATAAACCTGGAACTGGCAATGGCGGCAATTCCATCCGTAGCTATTGCCTCGGCCATGCGATGGATATATAGCTCGGCACTGCCACACGAATCCCGACGAGCAAAAGACACCGGGACGAAGATGAGTGCACTGATCATCTACCGCGCACGATAAGAAATTATAATGCCCGGTACACGAGTGAATGTCGTCCGCCAGAAGGGTCTTTTTCCAAGTCCCCATGTTCATGGACGGCGAAAGTCGAGGGAGGCTTGTGCCAGAACACGAACGGTTTAGGAAAGTAACGAATTCTAGACTGGTCCGCGACGTAATGGGGGGGCGTCGCGCGTATTCCTCGCCGACTGAAGTCCCCACGGCTTTGTCGAGGATATGTTCTAAAGACAGGCATCCTCAAGATAGTGCCGTCGAAGTAGTAGGATAGCACCCTGTATATTCGGACACAACAACCTGGAATCTGCCCCGAAGAAGCAACGAGAAAGATACGATCCCGGGCTTGGTCGATAGAATATATATGAAGAGGAGACCAAAGACGGACACTTCTCGATCCGAGCTCTACAAACGGACAACTCAAAGTCGCTAAGGCAAGGGATATCAAACCTCAAGACGATGAGTACCACCAAGACTGAGCAGAAGTCCTCACGTGCGAGTTTTTAGCATACAGCCAGAGCTTGCATCCCTCCTTGGATGGCCTTGTATAAACACTCAAGGCAACAGATTCTGACCACCACCACCAAAGAAGATCTTGAGAGCCGAGCTCTGAGGACCATACGACAAACAATAACTGCGAGCGGCAGGGGGCATATATAGCCTTCGGGGCGCCCTTCAGAAAGTTCTCCTCTTCTTGAAAGAGGTGATGGATAACCTTCTCAGTGATATCTCCATTCACATAGCGACAGGGAACTCCTTCGCTGAGTACCTCTTCTTGAAAAGTTTTTGTCGCGCTGTCGCCCGCAAGGGCGAGAATATCATCTAAAGTACAAGTACCACCAACAGCGACCTTTTTTTTTTTCTTTGGAAGCGCAGGCTTCTCGCCGCCTCCTCACCCTACTGGGCGTTTTCACCACAGTACGTTAGCATTCCCGTTCCTCTCCTATTGTTCTCCTACTGATGTGAAGCTTTTCTCGCAGGTTCTCGCCAGCTCCGATGAAGAATGATGTGACTGTCTGCAGTTGCTCTGCGATGTCCAACCCGTTGGTGACGCCTTCTCTCGTTTTGAGGTCATCAACAGTTAGCCTCGTCAAATCGATTCTGGGGAGGGACGCCCAGCTATCTCCTAACGGAAGGCTGCTAATTCTGAGCCTCCGAAGTCTTGGGGGGCTGTTCATAACTACTACGGAAATGTTCCCCTAGAGGGAGATCTTTAAATAGAGCGACGGGTTTAAAGCAATCCCTCCCGAGAAAGGCAAACGGTCTAGTGGTAATTGATCATCGACGTTCCTAGAGTACACTATCCCCGAGCACACCAACATCACCGCCGCCTTGGCTGAGATAGTTGGGATCCTCGCTGCCTGTCCTCAACTTAATGCGCCCACTCTTCCAGTATACGCCGTGGGATGGCATTCCTCTTGAATGGGACACTGGGATACCCTGCGGGCTTACGCCCCCCGTGGCAAGCCAGTGGGCAGAGCTAAAGGACTACCTGCCAGGACATTCTCTGCAGGTTGTGACAGCGATAGATGAAGTCTCGTAAAATAAGATCAATCAAGCTTAGCTTCCAAATAAATATATGTCGCCTCAACTTTTATCTATCATGCAACGTGAGAGGACATTCACTCCCTGAACTCCAAGCTCAAGCAGCAAGACTTACTCCTTCACATCCTTATCCTTCTTCTCACCATCCACCCCGTTCACCTCCACCCCATTCACTTCCACCTCATCATAATCCTCCTCCTCCCTCACCAACCACTCTACATCCAACTCGCCCGCCTCCCACCCGCCAACAACCTCAACCCCCTTCGGCGCCCACGCCCTCCTCTTCAAACTCTCGCTCGCCACCTTCGTATCGAACCGGATATCCTCAATCAGCGCCTCCAGCGACGGATAATCCTTTTCGGGCCGAATGTAGCCCAGTATCAACAGCCTTAGGGGTTCTCCGTAAAAGTTCTGCTCAAACTTGTGCAGGATGTGGACTTCTGCCGTGCGGACGGTGTTTTTGAAGTATGGGTTGTACCCTATGGACATGACCATCGGATAGAGAGCGTAGGGTGAGGAAGGGGGGGACGGGGAGGAGGAGGAGGAGGAGGAGGAGTCCACATCCT
>JUDQ01000207.1:0-43328 GCA_000812075.1 Scedosporium aurantiacum
AAAAAAAAAAAAAAAAAAAAAAAAAAAAAAAAAAAAAAAAAAAAAAAAAAAAAAATATGTATGCTGCACGACGCTATTACGAAGTATCAAACCATGGACACTGACTCCTGAGCGGGTTCATGCAGGATGCTGTGGCACACGAGATGCAGTGATCCGGTGTGTATGCGGCTCTGCTCTGCTCTGTATTGCAAAGGCAGATCAATGTACGCCACGCCAATCCTACGGATTTTTGTTGAAATGTGGAGTTCTCCAGAGAACAACACAATCTCTGTCCAAGAGCACGGAGTAGTATTAATAGTGTACACCACAGAGGACCGGTCCGGATGGACTTTTGCGGGGGAAGTCGGGATCGATCATGTTAGAGGCCAACCATACTTCGCAAAACTCTTGGGCATGAGTAGCTTTGGATGGCCCAGCCGAATCGACCCGACATTCTTCAGATCAGGAAGCATGAGTCTTGTCATGTCGAATGTCGAACATGTTCAGGAACGCCACTTGTGTGATTCCACCCAAGTAATCAAAGTCAATTGCGGCGAGGCCTAGACATTGGGCCCTTTGTCACTGGAATTGTCCGAGGAGCTGGCTCGATGATTCCGTGTTTTCGTTGTTTGCTCACATTCAAGGACGTTTCTCTATTGTTCCCACGCACACAAGTATTTCTAGGCCCGGAGAATTTCCAAAACGACAGGGGGTCAAAAAGGAACGAGAAAAAAGACGAAATATATAGTGTAGTGTAGATGGCAAACTGAGGGTATTGCCAGTTACTGTAGTATTGGAAATAAATGCCCGAGGGTCCAATGTGAATACTTACGAAGTACAGTAAAATCACCAACATCAATGCTATGAAGCACGAAGTAGTTTGGCGTCGCACTGCAGCTTTCCTATAGATCCACCCTGTAAGAAGCTGTTCTCCTCGAGAGGCTACACCCTATTAGCATGTAGGAACGGATTTGTTGGGAATGCATGCAGCACTGCTGCTACGCAATCTGTCATGGATGATGGACGGCATTGAGCGGCCTTGGACGGCTTCCTCCCTGTGCAACGGCTTCCTCCATCTGACATTGGCCTCTCCAGCAAACTTCAACTCGTAGTCACCGACGTTTTAGAAGGAGCGCAGGTTGTTGGGATAAGAAGAAATCTACACTATCGTGGACCAGCACATTTATACAAAGACGTCGGAATACACTACACTACTACGAAGTACACTACTCCTACTACTACACTACGAAGTACTTTGATGATCTATGTCGGAAATGGGAGCGTTGATCGACGCTGCACAATTGCGTGCTAATCTAAGTACGAGTCGCACAAATCCGATATGAAGGACTGATCTAATATTAAGACTTACCTTTGAATGGCCTCTCAGTTTCCTTTGTACTGTCCACAAGTCCTCGTCCTCTGGTTCGACGACTTCAGTGTTCGTACTTCTTGCATACGAAGTACATCTGAAAGAACACAGTGTAGGAACACGGTGCGTAAACTGTCTGACTGACACCAGCGAACATTACTGAGGTATTTCATTCACATCAATACAATACTTCCTACAAGAGCAATGCATCAATATATCCTCGATGTTGCTGTTTAGCTCCTAATCTTTCGTACTTCGTACATTGTAAAGCTGCTCAAGTTATTGTGAATTATGGCAACGAAGACATAATACCGTAACGGCTTTTGATAGTGCTTGGAAATCGAAGCATTTGTTGGTTGCCGCCATTTTCTGGAATCGTAATTGCCTTCTGCTTTGTACTTCATATACCGAGGTACTTCGCACTTCACCTGTCCTGGACAAGTTTGCACTACAGATGACTCGGGGTGCGGACTGAGCTGTCACTGTCAGGGTCCGTTGAGACCTCGAGTGTGTGTTGACTCCATTGTATTACGAAGTACCTCAGTACACTACTACTCCATTGTTCGACACTAGCCTGGCGTTGACACTGACAGTTGCACCCGCTTACCGAGAGTCGCAACGCTAGTCTTTTGCTGAACAAGGGTTTTCCCAGCCGTCAGGGAGCATCTTGAGGGCTTAATTTAACCCAGATGCACTATCTACTTCGTATTTCCCTATATTCATTTTGCCCTGAAAGGCCGTTTTAACACGATCAAGTACCTCAGATCCTTCGCCCCAAGCATTGATTCCTCGAGCACAGTCACGTCCATCGTTGGAATGATGCTCAAGATTGCCATCTTGCCTAATGCTCATGGTGATGGACAGCTTGTAGCATGATGTCATTGACAGGCCAGAGACTGGTCTCTCTTCTCTCTTCTCTCTTGTTCATTGAGGCTGTTGTCTGGCCTAGGACATGACTCGGCTAGAAGAAATAAGTCCCAATCTCCTGGTTCGGAGATTATAAGGTAGGAAACGGGAAGTACTTCGTACTTCGCATGCTATGCACGCAAGTGGGCAAACCGAAAATATTGTTCATCTGCTGAAGAGTGATAAATCCTTCTGCCATTATTACCAATGTACCATGACGGTACTTCTTTCCATAGCCATACGCCAATAACTACATCGAAGCAACCTACCATTTCCCACTTGTTGTTCTGGCCACTGAGCCAGGCACACACAGGCCTAGCCTCTGTCTTCAGCCCGGACTTTGACAGTGACGATGGACCCTGGATAGCCGCAATCTCAGAGGTGGCAAGGCACAGGAACCGACAGGGGCAGGAAAAGGAAAAGGAAAGGGACGCGGACATTTTGTTTCGGCGTCGCCTTGATTCTTCGATTCTCTGACTTGCCTGCCGGAGAGTGAGGGAAGAATGGACAGACTTGGGGAGGCCGCCGTTTCGCGGCATAGTGTGTTACTTCGTCCACAACTTCGTACACTGGCGAACTAGATCTTAGTGTGCATCGATCTATTCAACTCCAGCAGTGCGGGTCGTCCTAAAGCGCTTGGAAGCATCTTAGAGCCTCTTTTTCTTCTTTTTTTTTTTTTTTTTTTTTTTTTTTTTTTTTTTTCTTCTTTTTTGCCTTTCCATGTTCTTGTCTGACCGCGGCTTTTGATTCCTTGGTAAGTTATCGGCCGGGACAAGGTCTGGGCCCTGGACCCGGGCCCCGGCGACATCCTGGAAGCGCGACATTGCTCAAAATGAATCCGCGCCCCTTTGACCGCCAAGATCCTTGGAAGCGAAAAAAAAAAGAGCAAAAAGAAGCAACACAGGGGCAGAGAATCGGTAGTTAGTGATATATACTAATAATACTACCCTGTTTCGCCCAGTCCGTTACATGCTGTCATCGGCAAACTAAACTAATCTCATAACCTCAAAACCCGTGAATCTTAACCCTGGGTTTAACAATCCATTGTTTGGTTTTCTGGATTTCCCGTGAACCATAAAGAAAAAGGGGGGAAAGGAACTTGATCTTTTGATGTTCATGTTCGTGCTCCATCTGATTCATTCATCGGTTTGTTTCACCACGAATTGCAGCGGCCTTTTGTTCCTTTCTTTTGTCTCCCTGTCCTCCACGAAAATCCGGAATCCAAAATACTTCCGACCCACCATAACGTCTCGGCTCGCTAGATTCGTAGACCGAATCCGAATTTCGATTTCGAACGAGAGAGTCAGAGACGCTTCATGAAGTGATCAGCTCGGGGTACTGCTTGAAAGGGACAAGTCAGAGCTCTCTTCGTATCCAGACGGTTTCCCAGTTCCCACTGCCAGGCCACCTGCATGTCGACATCAACCACGAAATAAGTTCCCGACTTTTTGGACCCGAACCCGCTTCGTTGTCCAGTGGCCCCTTCAAGTTCCGATCCCACCCCCCCGGTCTCGTTCGATTCTCTTCCTTTGTTATTTTATTTTTTATTATTGTCAATTTTCTTTCCCGCTCTCACTTCTGCAGTTTTAACTCTCTGACTCTCTGGCTCTCCTTTTTTGGGGGGTAGGGAGGAACGGGAGAGACGGGAAGAGTAAAACTGTTTCTGGCTGGTTGTTTTATTTCAATTTTCCATGGTTCTGAACTTACCCACTATTAGCAGTAGTTGGTAGGTTAAATAGTAGCTTGAAGCAATTCGAGCCAAGCCAACGAACCAACTGAGCAAGAAAAAAAAAAGACCCCCAAAAGAGGGCACAGTTGAAATGACGTCGGATATGACCGACGACGCCCGGGCTCGCACCCGCACCCGCGCACTCACCCTCACCCTCCTCTCGCACAGGATGTCGGAGAGCAGCTCATCTCAAACCACGTCGCAAGCGCGTCAATCAGACACCCCACGTTCCCTCTTCGACCATGATTCCTCCAACTTTCTCCTCTCCCCGGCCCTGTCGGTAACCACGGTCAACTCGAGACCCGTGTCTACCATTTCGTGTCTCCCGTCGCCGACCTTTCGCGATTCCGTCATCTCCATCCTCGACGACCCTTTCTTCCAGAAGCTGCGCGACGTCGGCGCGTCGCTTGAGCACTCGGACCACTACGACGAGGACGGCGACAACGACGCAGCAGCAGACCGAATCGGGTTCGATCAGAGGATCTCCGGTAACGTCGCCGCCTCCCACCAGCTTCCCGTCTCGGATGACGAGGCCCCGCTACCCTGGAACCAGCTCCAGCAGCACCAGCACCAGCACCAGCACCAACAGTACGAACAGTACGAACAATACCAACAGCACCCGCCGCAGCACGGGGTCGGAACCTGTAACAGTGGTGAGGTCCACCATTTCCGAAACGCCAACTCTATCCTCGACGCGCTCGACCTCGTTGTCGACCACCAGAGCAGCGACGAAGACTTCGACGACGAGCCTGTAACTAGGAAACTGTCGCTTCCTCATCTGGCACACGGATACCCGCACCCGCACCCGCACCAGCACCCTCACCATCACGCCCCTGATGCGAATGTTCCGGATCAACCGTACAAGCGGCCACCGCCCCGTCGAGAGTCTATGACCATCGGGCTTTTCCAGTCTGCCACCATCGCAGGTCCACTTCGGGTATGTCCCTGTCCCTAGCGCTATTTTCCCCTTTTTCTTTTTTGTTTCATCTCTCTCTTTTTTTTGATGGCCCCATCAAATCAACCAACAAATTCAATTTGGACACACCCACCATTTTGGCCTCTAGTCTCCACATTGCGCCACGAGGCAGGCACCATCAGCACCACCGCTGGTCTCCAACTTCGCGCTACCCCGCATACCCGAATCCAGTGTCCTCATGCTTGAATCCTTCCCATTAACTCCATAACTCCATCAACGCCGTCGCTCGTTCCCTTTTCCTCGGGACCTGTCATGCTCCCAAGCCTTGAAATGCATCAACATCAATTGATTCCATCCTGCATTTGACCGACCTTCCATTCTTGGAGTGGGGGGATCCTCTTTGTTTCCCTCGTTCTTCATGTTATTTCCGTCTCGTTTCTTTCACTTGTCCATCTCTCTCTCTCTTTATTTCCTTTGTCAATGCCACGTCTCCATTCCCGCCGTTGGCTGTTCCCTCGATCCTCGGCCACCCGAAGATGGTGTGCATAACTGACGAGAGCCTCCCCGCATCTGCCATCAGAACCACCAGATCTCGTATATCAATCCCAACCTCGATACCAATACCAACACCGATCCAAATCCCACCATGGAAGCCCTCAACATAGCCATCATCGGCGCCCGCGGCGTCGGCAAGTCGTCCTTCGTCCAGCGCGTCCTCGGCTTGTCGCGCCCGCCCATCTCCAACTCGTCGAATCTCCGCATGATCATCGACAACCAAAACTACGCTGTGACCCTCCTCGAGCTCGACCTAGAACACTTCGACATGGCGCCCTCCCAGCCCATCCAGTGGCCCAAGCAGATGAACGGGCACATCTTGCCACGAGTCGACGGAGCCTTGATCTTGTACGATGTCACGAATAAGGAGACGATAATGGATTTGCCGAGGACGTTGGGTAAATACGAGTTTCCTTTTCGTGTCGCCCCCTTTTTTTTTCTTCTTTTTTTCTTTTTTTTTTCGTTCCTCTTACTTTCTCTCCTTGCATCATATCCCCTTGCTTCTCGTTCCCTCCTTTGCCCCCCCTTTTATATATACGTGGTCTCGTAGTCTTGTTGTTTGCGTCTTATTATTTGCCTCCCCTCCCTATAGCAAGGCCCTATTACTCTCTCGTTTCGGCTGCGATTGGCCTAAGCTGGAATGGGAGGGGTGATGAACACCCCCGGACTCGCGCCCGCACCATGGATCATTTATGCTCCACCTGAACTTTTGGCTTGTTGCAGATCACTAATATTAGATTTTGCCTGCTCGCTGCTATAGCTGCCCTTACAAACTCGGGACTGCCGTCCATTCTCGTGGCGTGCAAATGTGATGCGTCAGAGAATGCAAGGCAGGTCGACGTCGACGGCATGGCCAATCACGATCTTTTCAAGGCTTGTGTGGCCAACTACAACATCTCGTCCAATAAACCGGAACACTCTCGTGCATGCCTCAACACCATTCTCCGCACAGTAATCTCAAATCGCAAGGGTAAGTTCCATTACCAATGATCGCCCCCGGCTAATGCTGTTCCCTCCGCATGGTCCCGGCTTTTTTTTCCCTCCTTGTGCCACATACTTGTTAGACCGCCCCCGAAAAAAAAAATTGGAAAGAAGGCAGAAGACCAAAGAAAGAAAAAAGCGATATTATGATTCAATTCCCTTTCCCTTTCCCCATGATATAGGACTGGGAGAAAGAGAGAGCGCGCGTGGCCGAGAGAGACAGCGAGAGAGTGAGACCAAAAATAATTAACATATTTCGTGCCTTTTTCCCCATTGCGTAGGAGCAATCGCCGAGGCCGCATCATCTCGTCGCCGAGCAGCATCGGTCGCCCAGCTCGACACACCCTTCGATCCCACCGGCGGTAGACCGCATAGCCAACAGAGCAAGCATAGCCGCGCCAGCTCCGACCTGTCGCTCTTGCGTGGTGGCTTCCCGAACCCTCCAATCTCCGGCGAGCACTACCGTGGCCACAACCAGGGGTCATCGCGCCACAGTCCGCGACTCGATTACTCCCCCTCGGGGACGCCGTCGGGCACATTCGGCGGCGAACCGGTGGATGCGGCGTCGCAGAGCGTGTCGAGCCAATTACGCACCCCGGGCATCAGGCTGGACCTGGCTGTCCACAACTCCTTCCTAGACATGGACGAGTCCGACGGCGAATCCTATCGATACTCCGACGACATACCCATCCTGCAGCGCAGTGAGGATGGCATTCTACAGGAGAAGCCGGCCAAGATACCGGGCGTCAGCTTCGACGAGCTCGTGGACAGGCTTGTGGCCCAGCGCATGACCAAGGCCGACCACAGCTTTGCCGACATATTTTTGTGTCTATACCGGCAGTTTGCACCGCCGTCGCAACTGTTCTCGGCAATCCTCGACCGGCTGGACCGCGTGAGGGATGACAAGACGTCGCATTACCTGACCAAGACGGCGACACAGCTGAGGATGATCGAGGTGGTGGCGAAATGGGTCTCGCTGTACCCCGGAGATTTCGCGCGGCCGTCGACGAAGCGGAGCCTGCAGGAGTTTGTGAAGCATTTGTCTACGGAACCTATTTTCTTTACGTCTGCGCAACAGATTCGGCGCTACCTCGAACGTAATGTGGTGGAGGACGACGATACGTGGTGGGCCAAATGCGACCCGGTCGAAGATGCGGCGAGCGCCGGGAAGGAGTCTTCGTCGTCGCCTTCTTCTTCTACTTCGTCCTCGTCGTCCTCGTTGAGGCAGGAGTCGTTCAGCGGCATTAGCAGTTTACGGCTCGACGACGACCCCATGGATGGCGGCGGCGGCGGCGATCGTCGAGGATCCAGCGCCGTCTCTGGAGGCAGCTTCGGCCTCGACGGATCCGCCGTCAGCAACTTTGCCGGCCACAGCCAGATCCACCAGTACGAAGAGTACGAGCGCCAAGCGGCGCGGCTGGAGCCCTCGGATGGCCACCTGCCGATGAACAAGGCGCGGTACCACAGCTTCATGGCGATCCCGGACGAGGACGTGGCGGAGGAGATGACGCGCATCGACTGGATCATGTTCTCGTCGATCCGCATCCGCGACTTCGTGCGCCACGTGGCCCTCTCGTCGGAGGAAAAAGGTAGATGCCGCAGCCTCAAGAGCGTCAACCGCATGATCAACCACTTCAACCACGTGGCGAAGTGGGTGGCTAACATGATCCTCCTGCGCGAGAAGCCCAAGCACCGCGCGCAGATGCTCGAAAAGTTTATGAACGTGGCCATGCGCCTCCGCCAGCTCAACAACTACAACGGCCTCGCCGCCGTCCTCGCGGGCATCAACGGCACGGCCATCCACCGCCTCGCGCAGACTCGTGCCCTTGTGCCCGCCGATGTGCAAAAGAACTTTGCGCGCCTCGTCATCCTCATGGGCACGCAGAAGAGCCACTTCGCGTACCGGCTCGCGTGGGAGAATTCGCCCCTACCCCGAATCCCCTTCATACCGCTGCACCGAAGGGATCTCGTGTCGGCCGAGGAAGGGAGCAAGACGCTCGTGGGGCCCAACGGGGATCGGATCAATTGGAAGAAGTTTGAGGTTTTGGGCGAGGTGTTGTTGCCGATTATGAAGAGTCAGGGGACGGCGTATGGGAGGTTGGGGAAGCATGTTAGTGCGAGGGAGTTGATTTTGGATTGTAGGATGCCGACGGATGAGGAGGTGGGTTCCTTTTTTTTTTTTCTTCGCTCTTCTTCTCTCCCTTCTTGAGGACGAATTCCAGTGCTAACGATTTTCATATTCTGAATGTAGGAGATTTACCAGAGGAGTATCCAGGTTGAGCCTCCAACCGGGGGACCTTCAGATACGGGGAAGAAGAAGTTTCCCTGGTTCGCAAAGTAAAGGTGCTTCGGTATACTTTTTTTACCGACCACTTTTCCTCGACGACTTGTTTATTTTATTTTTCCCCCCTCTCGAAATTGGCTTCGAGAGGCACTGAGACGATACGAGCCTGGTTTACATGTGCGCTTATTCGATAACGTGCCGACTTGAGGAGATCACAACGACCCGGCACAGTTTTCTTTTTTACTTATATAGCCTCTGTCATTTTTTCCCCTCATTTCTTTTTTTTTTCTCTGGCGGCCCAACATTTGTCTTTACGAGGTTCTGAATTCTCTTGGTTCTGTTTCTATATATACACACTCTTCTCACGAGGAAGACGGACAACAAAAATTTCTGGATAGTCTTTTTTCTTTGGAGGATATTGGGAACAAAATTTTCTTTTTTTTTATAGTCTTGGGGTTTTGTTATATATATATATATGCATTGGAACCTAGGACTGGGACCTCGGGGGCCAGGGAATAGGCCGGGATGGATATTCTATTATTTGCATGAGGGTATGGGTTGTGTTGCGAGGGAGGAGGGAGGGATAGGGATTTATATATTATGTGGCTGGATAATGCTTGAGATGAAGAGAGAGGACGAGGGAGGTAATGATACAGGTTGGAGATGATAAGAAGCGAAAGGGAGGGCGGGATAGGGGACAACTTGAGGGCTTGAGAGCTTGAGGACATTTATTGGAGGATTCATTGGTGATGCTGTTGTTGGCAGTTTAGAATATACCCCTTTAATAAGGAATGTGTGGTTTTCAAAGGTTGAGCTTGCTTGAAGACGATGCTGATAGGAGAGTGTGGGTGCGGCAGTCCGGGGTGAGTGGACCTGACGATCTTTGCGCCAGATTCAACATAACATTCCAGCCACTCGAGCAACCGAGACTCTTTAGCTAGGAGGCTAGGAAGCTAGGAATGAACTGGCTCCTGCGAAGGGAGAGCGCATGTTACCATGGGAAGTTGAGAGCAGATAGATCCCATATACCACTCCATGTATGAGATAAACTAGAGAGAGGCTAGTGAAGGCAGAGGAGAACCTGGCTCGGGCAAGCGGCAGTCCAATCGAAGCAACTGTACTAGTCGCTGTTGAGTAAGCCATCATCAATCATCATCACTATTCCTACGGAGCACAGATAGCGAGACTTTTTTTCTTTCTTTTTTTTCTGGATCAATTGATTGATATTAATGTGTGTGTGTGCTACAAGCGATTGCATTAGCTTGACTTTGTGAAGATTAGGGGTCTCGGAGGTGAAGAAAATTGTCCGAAGTACTAAACCAAGTCGCAGCTCGCAATGTTTTATTATCGAGGATACTTTTGACGAGCACGAGGTGCGCCAGGCCAGGAACTAGAACTAGAAACCAGGTACAAATACATCAATCAACACATCGACGTTAGGGTTTCGAGCTGATTGTTGAGGAAGAATATTTCTATTTCGACGGTATTAGTATTGATCAAATTGTATCAAACTGGAGTATTACTTCGTACAATCGACTATGATTACAAGACGGTGCATGTGTAATATTCAATGATAATAGATTCGAGACTCGTACCCAAGGAGACATCGATATCAATTGATCTTCAGTCTCATTCATTCATACCTTCCCTCTTACTCTATTCGACTTTCACGTGGAACAAACTAAGACAACAGCAGGAAGCAGGTGCTCAGTCAACCCAGTCAGGCGGGCAGCAAGACGGCAGCAAGACGGCAGCAAGACGGCAGCAAGACGGCACAAAGTACCAAGTACGGTGGAATGAAGACATGAGACCCTCCGTTTCAACCGGTGCTGGTGCAGTCCCTTTCCCCTTCTCTTCTGACAAAACAGAAGAGCCCAGCATTTGAAGTCTCAGTGAATGCACGAAAGTATTTGTGGAGATTTACGAGGCTCCAAAAAGACGTCATCAAGCAGTGTTTTTTTCTCTCTCTTTCCGTCCCACCCTTTCTTCTTTTCACCAGTCGCAGAAGAAGCAGGCGGGAAGCAGCTCGAGTTGTCAACTGCACTGTTCCTGCAGTCGACCTGATTAGCTTTCTTTTTCCTTCCCCCTTCCCCCTTCCCACCCCAATCGTCCCCAATTCCTACCTGATCGGTTCATCTTCCCTGTCTCGTTCGTCTAAAGGTGCCCTTGTCTGTTATTTTATTTTATTTTCTTTCTAGACTTGGTGCCCAAACTCTTTGGGCTTTGAATCAAATCGGGTAGTAGACCGGACCTTGCACCCGCCTTATAGCGGCGATCCTAGAATCCCGCTCTCGCAGCTCTCGCCCAGCAAATCAAAACCACACTCTGAAGAAACGACGCCGCAGCACTTAGAAGAAACGACGTCACGATGGGCGGCCAGAGAAACGGCAACGGGTTCTTGACGAGGGAGGAGAAGAGGCTGAGGGAGGACCGCGAGAGGGTCAAGTATTGGAAGAAGTGGGGACCTTACGTGCCCGAGAGGCAATGGGGCACCGGTGAGTGCAGATGCCGCGTGAGCTCCAGAGATGGGGATGGGACATAGCTGATTTTCTTTTTTTTTCTTTTTCGTTGGTAGTTCGAGAGGATTATAGCGCGAATGGCGATGCGTGGGCGCGTAAGTGTAGCCTTCATTCCCTCTTCAACCACGAGCACAAGAGGAGCCAGAAAGGGAACGAAGGGGCTAATGAGAACTGCGGGGATGCGCAAAAGACTTTCCACATGACCATGCGCGATCTCGCACCTATCGATGGGGCGAGGATGGCATTGCTGGCGTTTCGGATACTCATACGCTTATGAATGTTGCTTTTGCGTTTTGGAACGAAGAGGAGTGAGTGCAAGAGCTGCTTTTGGGGAGCCTGGCTCGGCGCGGTTTCTTTCTGACGGTGTCTATTTAGCGACTTTTTGAAGGAGCGGCTATTTGGCCTGTCGAATCCCCAGGGAAATCATGGTGAGAGTGTCAAGGAAGCGCATTTCCACCTTGACAATGTGCCAGTAAGAGCCTTTTCCTGCGCCCTGATAGGATTTACAGAGCCTTCGCTAATAAATTGACATCGTCTTAGACTGTACGCCAACACACCTCCCCCCACCTGCGCTACGGCTTGCCCGTCCTAACTTCCAATCCAGCACTCGTACATGAAATTCCTCTACAAGTACCCCCAGAAGAAGTTCCCTTACGAACAACTCATACAAGAGAATGCAAAGCGAGGAAAACAAGACCGAGAGTACCAGCTCTTCGACACCGGCATCTTCGACGAAGACAGGTACTGGGACATCTTCATCGAGACCGCCAAGGAGGACGACGACCCCGACGAGCTCCTCTTCCGGGTCACCGCCTGGAACCGCGGGCCCGACCCGGCCCCTCTCCACATCCTACCCCACGTCTGGTTCCGGAACACCTGGGCATGGGGTCGGGACCTCGACGAGAACAAGCCCTCCATCGAGATGTACGCCGAAAGCATGGTCAAGACGAAGCACCACAAGCTCGGCGAGCGATACGTCCTCATGTCGCCGTCTCCCGGCGTGGGGTTGACGGGGAACGATGTGATTCCCGAGATGATATTTACCGATAATGACACGAACTTTGAGTTGCTTTATGAGGGCAAGAACAAGGCTCCGTACGTCAAGGATGCTTTTCACCGATATGTCGTGCAGGGGGAGAAAGGCGCTGTCAACCCGGCCCAGGAGGGGACGAAGTGCGCTGCTTGGTTTACGTTTAATGAGGATGGGGGTGTGCTTCCTGGGGAGTGCGCTGGTAGGTTCCCGAGACGTTATATGTCTCTTTGTTTCCCCCCTCTTCTTCCATTGCTTGGAGCTAACCTCTCCAGTTGTCCGATTCCGCCTCACAAAGCGAAAGGATCCGTTCCTCGACGAGGAAGAGTTCGACAACATCATTGATAGGCGTAAAGAAGAAGCCGACGAGTTCTACTACAAGATCAGCCCCCTCCCCATCTCGGACGACCTACGCAACATCCAGCGCCAGGCCTTCTCCGGCATGTTGTGGTGCAAGAAGCACTACTACTTCGTCTACGACCAGTGGGCCAACGGCGACCCGACCCAGCCGCCTCCCCCGCACGAGCGCAAGGCCGTCCGCAACATGCGGTGGAAACACATGCACTGCGACGACATCTTGTCGTTGCCCGACTCGTGGGAGTATCCGTTCTTTGCGGTCTGGGATACGGCGTTCCATTGCATTACGCTTGCTATGATTGATCCGGAGTTTGCGAAGAAGCAGCTGGATTTGTTCACTAGGGAGTGGTATTGTCATCCTAACGGCCAGCTTCCTGCGTGAGTATTTTCTCTTCTTCCTCTTCTTATTTTTTTCTTATTTTTATACTTCTGAAACCTCCATCACAAATTCTTCTCTTCGTAGTACACTGCTAACACCAACAGCTATGAATGGGACTACGAGGATGTCAACCCCCCCGTGCACGCATGGGCCACGTTCCGTGTATTCAAGATAGAGCGGAAGATGCATGGCAGACAGGACCTGGACTTTCTCGAGCGGGTGTTCCAGAAGCTGCTGATGAACTTTACCTGGTGGGTTAATCGAAAGGACATGGAAGGCAAGAATCTGTTCGAGGGAGGTTTCCTCGGCCTCGACAATATCGGCATCTTTAACCGCTCCGAACCTCTTCCCACCGGCGGTGTCTTGGAGCAAGCTGATAGCACTGGCTGGATGGCGTTCTACTGCCTGTGCATGCTCAACATTGCTCTCGAGTTGGCCAAGTACAGGCGGACGTACGAGGATATCGCGTCAAAGTTTTTTGAGCACTTCATCTTCATCAGCGACGCCATGACGTTCCGGACCGGCCAAAAGGACGAAAAGTCGCTGTGGAACGAAGAGGACGGCTTCTATTACGACGCGATATCCTGGGGCGGTCCCCACAACCAGCAGCTCCCCGTACGATCGCTCGTCGGCCTGATCCCCCTCTACGCCACCCTGACGCTCGAGCCCGAGCTCGTCAACAAGCTCCCCTCGTTCAAGAGGAGGGTAGAGTGGTTCACCAAGAATCGGTGCGACATCGCCGAGCGGAACATGGCCAGCATCCGCAAGCGCGGCAAGGGCGATCGCATCCTGCTCGCCATGGTGAGCAAGGACCGCCTCGAGAAGATCCTCCGCAAGATGCTCGACCCGGCCGAGTTCCTCTCCGACCACGGCATCCGCTCGCTCTCCAAGTACCACAAAGACCACCCGTTCTCCATGAATGTCAACGGTCAGGATTTCAGGGTCTCGTACGTGCCCGGGGACTCGGACAGCAACCTCTTCGGCGGCAACAGCAACTGGCGGGGCCCCATCTGGCTCTGCGTCAACTTCCTCCTGGTCGAGGCCCTGCAGCGCTTCTACCTCTTTTACGGGCCCGAGTTCCGCGTCGAGTGTCCCACGGGCAGCGGGGACTACATGCATCTGGGCCACGTCTCGGAGGAGCTGCAGCATCGCCTCCAGCACCTGTTTACGAGGAACGAGGATGGGAGGCGGAGCATGAATGGAGGGAATGACACTTATGACTTTGATCCGTATTGGAGGGATTATCTCTGGTTCTACGAGTTGTTTGATGGTGATTCCGGGAGGGGACTTGGCGCTACGCATCAGTGTGGATGGACGGGTCTCATTGCGAAGATGATTCATGATACAGGGTGAGTATACACTATCGATCCGCAAAACCAATCAAGCGGTTGGGTTCCCTCTTTTTTTAACTCCTTATAAACTAACCTGAACTCCCCCCCACAGAATGTCCTGTCGCCTCCCCCAAACCCCACGCACCCCCGCCGTCGGCCTCGACCACTACTTCGACGAAGTCATCCGCCGCCCCTCCATCAGCATCACCCCCTTCTCCTCCTCCTCCTCCAAACCCCACAAGCTCCGGCGCGCTTCGACGGGCCGATCGATCGGCGCCCGAAGCGACTTCAACAACGACCAATCGGAAGCGTCCCAAGCCTCCCTAGTCGGGCTCGGCATCCGCGACGACGGGTCGGATGAAGAAGAAGAAGAAGAAGAAGAAGAAGAAGAAGAGGGCGTGGCCCCTTCTTCCTTGGCTTCGCCGGCGACCGAGGCGGATCCCCGATTGCACAGTTATGTCGCCGAGCAGCTTGAGCGGTATTCGGCGCTGATGGGGGATGAGTCTAAGGGGTATGGGCAGTTGGAGGAGGAGTTTGAGGCGACCCCTTAGGTCATCATGTTTTATTTTTTGGAAACGATGGGAACACAAGGAGAGGGGGAATGGGGAATGGGGAATGGTACGGCGTAGGAGCGGTGAAAGGGCGGAAGGGACGGGAGGACGGGAGGACGGGGTCCCGGCGAATTGTTGGATGGGAATGAGGTTTGTGCTTGAGGGGAGGAGTATTATTGGGTGTTTTTTTATGACGAGGGCGGGAAGAGGCATTCTCTTGAGCTTGGGTGACTTGCATTCATACAAAGTACAGGGTTCTCATACGGATAGAAGGTACACGTCGTATATAAGGGAAACAAATCAAGATTTTTTTGTTTTATTTTTAGGATTGTCTCAAGAACGATGCCGAGATCCACTAACAATATCCCGGAGAGGGAGCAACTGACATTTGAGGTTTCGCTGCGGAGAGGAGACAGACACACCGAGAAACGACGATGACCCAACTTTCTTTCTCCCTTTTTCCTTGGCTCATGGCACGAAACATCTCTACAGCTGCTCTAGAGAAAGGGAAGAAAGCAGGCAATTCATGAAATATTGATCGATGCTATTGAAGTGATTCATCCGTCTAATATCTATATCTCTCGTCTAACTAAGCCCGCCCATCCATTTTATCTACCCATCTATCCTAACCTGACAATGTATGTAAAAAAACCTCAACATGCAAACCTCAAAATGCAAACAATCCACCTCTTTAAAAAGACAAAGAGAGAGAGTGTGTGATAGAAACAAAGAAAGAAAAAACAAGATGAACAAAAACAGAAATGTCCTCCAAAAATAGACAGAATGACATGACCTCAAGGCAAAACAAAATCCAGATACTTGTCATGCCTATCTATATTCTACCCAACACTCCGCTTTAATAGTTCTTCTTTTTCATCTATGGTTGTAGAGATAAAAAAGAGACAGAAAAAAATGCCAAAGGAAGGAAAAAGAACACCCAGCTACGTTGCGCGCTTCTTCAGACGACCGTCGTCTCCGGTCCCGCTTCTCTCCCCCGATAGCCGCTCCAGCAGAGGTTCTCCCGTATGGCATTCCCTTGATCTAATTGTTCATGGTTCACCCGCACGATGGTCAGGGACTTCGAAGAATAGAATCAGGAAACAGGGACCTAGACTGGACTAGACGGGACTGGAATAAGGGGACCGTTAGGCGTCTAAGCCTGCTTTGCGCAGTGGACAGAAACTCTTGTGTCAAGGTTCCTTTTGAGTGCATAGTAAGGAGAAGAGGAAAGAACGAAACGAAGAAACACGGAAACCTAAAAAAAAAAAAAAAAAAGAACGATGCTAGACAGGATAATAACGACTACCGTCATCTGCCTTCAAACCCCCCTTCTTCCTCTGCAGAGTAAAGAGGAAAGGTGTCAACAACGCGCTCGTTTTCTTTCTTTTTTTGTGGTTTCTTCTTTTTTCCGTCGCTGTCCCGAAACGTTACCAAGGCGTAGCATTCAAGTCTCCAAATAACCAAAAAAGAAAATCCGCCTCCCTCTTTTTTTTCTTCTTTACGCGTAAATATAAAAATCCTGTATGGGCAATAGTAAAAGGAAAACCCCCGGGAGAGCTGGCAACTCCCAAACGTTTATAATGCAGTCAGTCCGTGTCGTAGATTTTTTCTGGGGCAAATTAACCCTCCGCACATGAGTCGATGTCGGGGGCGTGGTGAGCTTGTCGGCTGAGAATTCGACAATAAGAGCTGGGCGGAAACAAGGCCCAGGCGGGCAAGAGAACGGTGGCTGCCCAATCAGTACTGGAAGAGCACACTTATTGACTCTCCATGGTGAGACCGCCGGATGGCTTCGGCCAGGATGGGGGAAATATCAAGCACCTCCAACTTGGGGCACAGCCGGCGGTGCTCGTCTTGGGGCACCGAGTTAGTCACAACCATCTTGTCAATGGGTGAACGGTTGATACGGGAAATGGCGTCTCCGCTCAAAACACCGTGAGTGAGCAGGGCGTAGATCTTGAGAGCTCCCTCCCTCTTCAAGAGCTTGGCGGCCCGCGTAATGGTGTTTGCAGTGTCAACGATATCATCGACCAAGATGCAAACTCTGTTTTTGACATCTCCTACCAGCATCATAGTCGAGTTTCGATGCTCGCTAAACTTCGTTGGTCGTCGTTCCTGTGGGGAAAAAAGTGATTGGTAAGTCTGGGGGAAATGGTGTGCCGTCACGGCGGGGGGCAATTTACCTTATGGATGAGCGAGAAGTCCAAGCACAAAGCGTCGGCAATGGCTGTGGCCCTCTTTGCACCTCCGGCGTCAGGACTAACAATGACAGCTTCCCTCCACTCGGGGATCGACTCTCTGATGTATCTCTGCAACGTGGGCTTGCCATATAGGTTATCGAAAGGACAGTCGAGGAAGCCCTGATATTGAGGATCGTGAAGTTCCATGGAGATGACTGTCATTTGATTAGTCTTAACGGGCTGAAGATAAGCGAAAAGAGAGAGAATGCACAGGCTTACCATGGTCAGCGCCAGAGCAAGTCAGGAGGTCGGCGACCAAGGTGCCGGCTTGGGCAATCCATTGCTTATAGCCGGGTCGCGGCTGGAAGCCATTAATGTTGTTCTGGTTCTCATAGTCGTGGGTGGTGTACCGGAATGGGGTGTTGGCGCCGGTATTGTTGCTGGCGGAGTAACCATTGCCATTCACATAGCCGTTGGTCATGCCATTCTGGGCAGGAGTCGTGGGACGTTCGGTCTTGATGACAGCGCCGTTCGCAGCAGTCTCCTTTTCGCCGACGCCGTTCTGAATCTCGGCAATCTTAGCGTTCGAGAGCTTTTCACTGAGGCCGTCAACTCCGTTGACGCTCTTCTCGTTGAATTCCGGAGGAGTTCTAGACGCGCTAGGGCCGGGGGTCGGGGGGACACTATCAAAAGTGTAGTTGCGGGACAACTTGGAAAGAGGGGCGCCGGCCTTCTTGTAAGGCACATCGGGCTGCCTGGAGTAAGGAAATAGCGGAATGACGGCTGTGATCTTCTTGGCGGAGCCGATCTTGCAAGCGGATATCATAATACAGAGCTCGATGAGGTGGTCATTGACATTCCCCGAGCCTGTTTGGATGATGTACACATCTTTTCCACGAACACTGTCTTGGATTTCACACCTGGATAAAAGTGGCGTCAGCAACTCTCCTGTGACTCAAACTCTTGGCCAACCTAGGTGGAATGGATGGGCTGGGCGTTACAAACCTTGTCTCGCCTCCCGAGAACTTGGTCAGAATCCGATTGCTGGCAGGGATGCCGAGAATATTACAAATGTTCTCGACGAGGTGTGGGTGCGAATTGCCGCCGAGCACAACGATGTTGCGAACCATGGTGACTTTGGCACTGAGGATAGCGCTTGATCGTCGAGTAAAGCGTGAGGATAAAAAGAGAAATAAGCGGTCGAGAAGGTCAAGAAGACGTTGGGATAGATTTAGGAGACAGAGGGAGAAGAACGGAGGCGTGTTCGTGGGCGTAATCCTGAACAATGAAGCGCGTTGCTATTGTGGAGGGGTGATGAGGGGAGGATGGGGGACGAGATCAAGAGAAGAAAGTGTCAAGGGTCGCGTGCGCACACAGAATTGGCTGCTGGGTTCTTTTGCCTGACGTTGAGTATCGCAAAATAACAGCAATTGAGTTCTAGATGCTCGCTCTCCTAGATTACCGCTATTCCTGCCGCAACTCTCTCCGAGGAGGTTGTTTTGGAGGGGGGTGGTCAAGGATTGTGCGCGCGACTAGAGTTTGCAAAGCCGAGTCAGTTTTCCCTTGTGTTTGAAGTTATACTATTTTTGATAAACTTTTTTTTTTCTGCCCAGGTTATGCCGGAGAAATTTTTAGAGGGCGGTGAATGGCTGGAGCAAAGGCAGTGGAGTGCGAGGTAGTGAGGGCTCTAATGCTTGCCTTCGACCACTGGGATGGGAGAACCTACCGACCGAATCGGAACTTGCGGCCTGAGGGGAGAGTAGATGCCGAGGATAGGCGTATTGAGCGTAGAGGAATTTTTCCCAAGTCTGGACCGGATGTAAATAGAGACGGGGAAGCGCTGTCAAAAGGGTATAGGCGGTTGTTGCGGCTGCTGTAAACAGTTCGTGCTCCGGGGCCGGAAGAAGCAAGGACGCAGAACGGATTTGTGGCTAGTATGTCGAGTCGGGGGCTATGACGAGTGAAAGCGCTGCGCAGTGTCCAACTACCGTGGGATTTCCCTGTGCACAGGAAAAAAGCTTCGATGCTTTAGACAAAGGGACCCAGGACGGGATGATGGATCAGAGTAGACGATGATGGGACGGGAAGGAAAACGGAGATGGGGAGTGGAGAGTGTCTATGCCAAGAGCCTCAAAGAGGGCTAGAGAGCAGGATAGTCTAATAAGGGAGGCATGAGGAAGATTTTACTCTTGATGGATGAATTGAAGAAGGGTGTAAGAGGAAGATGATTCCCGGTGGGGGGGAAAGAAAACGAGAGGCGAGGGTAGTTTAATGTATAATCGCCTGCTACAACAAAAGGGAAAAAGAATCTGGAAGCTGCGTGCCAGTGAGTAGACGATGGGTACTGGTGTCAAGGCAGGAGACACTACGAAGTACACTACAACCTACACTACTGGGGAGGGGTCCAGGCTACTAGCCCAGGGAAACTTGGAAGGAACCGCACATGCAGAGTCATCGAATACACCTGATGTTTAGGGTACATTAATGACCTTTGTAGTGTACGGAGTACATAACATTGGAGCATAGCGGCTCCTGTGGGGGCAAGGCTAGTGTAATGGCAAGTATAGTACAAGTGATTTCGTCATTGCCATTGGCACAGGAGGGGCGAGAAGGAGCGGGACAGTCCTTCTTAGTCCATCAGATCGAGAAACCTACGCGGCACTACAAGCGAAGACGCGATGTACACTGTACGAGGAGGGGAGGTACAAAACTTCAATTCTTCTGGGTCTGTCCATTCGGGGTTTCTGACTGTACTCCAGAGGCCTCTTCATGCTTCCTTTTGTTCGCCACAGGCTCGGCGCTGTACTAATAGCCTCTAATTGGATGTATCGAATACCTCACTTTCACTAGTCTTCCATCTTCAGATTTCTTCCGTACTTCACGTGACTCTAAGAATAGCGCTCAAGAGTCACCGGACGCCTCCTAGTTTTCTTATAACCTCGGGAGAAAAAGTCGAGAGGATGGCGGGATTGGAGTTGGGAACTTCCATTTTGTGGGCAAGCGCATTGATTCGGATGCGCGGACATTGATGTACTTCGTAGGGTGTGACGGCCGATGTAGGAGCCTGGGGCTAGGAATCACTGACACATACAAAGCAAAGGAATCAACGAATTTCACGCGTCACTCTGCTTGGAATAAATTACAGGGCGGGCAACCCAGGGCAGCACGGAAACGGACAGCGGCTACGGTGGGAAGGGCTTCCGGTGCATTTTGCATTTTTGCATTTTTACCGGGCTGGTTACAACTTTACCCCACACCCAACCAGAGTCCAGAGCAACCCTTTTTCAACCACATCAAATGATCCATCAAATTGACATGTATCAAGTATTTTTTTGAGGCTTCGACGGTGTAGAAATGATTGGATTGATCAATCCCTCTGAACATATCATGAAAGGCGAGCTTGACGTTGACGAAGTAAAACGCGATGAGGCGTTAGTATAAGTCGGTCGCGCTCAGACAAGATTTCAAAGCCGAAACTTTGGGAGCACTGACTGATCAATCTCGACAAGTCTGCGTCTCCCAAGGTCGCCAGCCTGGCTAGTGGTGCACGGAGTACACAGTGGGTTCCTTCCGTACAGCCTCCGTAGTGTTCTAGTGTTCCTGAAAGTTCCGAGAATTCTGGGGACTCTGGACCCCAAATTAGAAGTTGGAAGTGAAGAGCTGGTTGCATTCCTTGGTCCAAACGATCATGGTAGGAGCAAGTAAGATTGCGTCTTCGGCCTTTGCACATACTTATTACATACAGACAGTGCAGATGACAACCCATTGCCAAACATGAAATCCGGTACTCCTTCCCAACTGTCGATGCATGAGACAACGGACCAGTCGGTACTTGTCCACAAATGGATTTGATGAAGTAATTTTACCTCAATGCTACGAGGTAAGAGTTGGAAGGCCGAGCTACGAGACAGGAACGAGTCCCTGCACAAGGGTCTCGACGGCTGGATTCGAGCATAAGAGAATACTGCAGCAAACCGAGGGCAGAACATACGAAGTAATCAAGGTTTGCCTCCATCTCATGCCACCATATGCATGACAAATGGAAATGTATCCAAACAATGATCTAATATCTCGACTAGGACGTAGTTTACTTCGCAGAGCTACAACCGCACTATTATGTTCTGCAGGTGTTCACCAATGTGCCTCTCCGGCGCTCGTGATGTTTGTAGCTTCCGAACGGGTATATTAGCGGTGAACTGCTTGACGGTGGATGTACAATTACCTGATGGTGTGATTTCGTTGGATACAGCACAAGCACTGATTGACTTCGTCAAAAAGAGTCAATGGGAAAATCCAGAAGTGGGGTGGTAGTGGCAGAATTAAAGCTTGGTCTCACCGCCTGATTTCGATCTCGGAAGTACGAGCGGCTCCATGGCAAGTTCTCTAATAAGACTGACTGCATTACAAACAGATATTTGCGTACCCACAACTGCCTGCAATAAAAGAACAAGCAAAAAAACCCATCTCCCGTCTCGGGAAAGTCACCAGGGTTACAAGTCTACACTAGTACTTGGCCTAGATCCAAATCCATTTGATCGCGTGTATGAGGGGGGGAGTTGCTCAACGGGACAGACACAAACTTACTTCGTATAAGTTCGTACGAAGTAGGTACGAAGTACTTCGTAGGATGGTGGGTGAGACATGCAACTTCCATTTCCGCGCTTCCTGTCAATCTGGGAGGCACCGAAGGGTCCAACTTTGAAGGGTTCTCCTTCCCGCCTGTGACGCCCGGCTAGAGTGGAATGTGAATGGCGCATTTACTGTGACTTCGTACGAAGTATTCTTTCGATTGCTAACAACATTGAAGCAAGGGGAAATTCAATCTCCATCTTGGCCTTGAACCAGCTCCGACCCCCCTCCAGCAAAATCCTAGCCCACATTCGAGCCTCGCGTACACTGCACCACACGCTCACCTGCAAACGGCTGGTTCATTCAATCAACTGACACCTTCCACCTGCGCTTTTCCGAGTTTAGCGGCGTTTATTTCATTCTTCCCCTCCATTATCCCCTCATTTTTCTTTGCACCCACCCACAGGTTGCTGGCAAGGCTCTCGGCATCTACCAGGAGACCCAGGGATCAACGAACCGAGTAACAAGACAGCGCCATGAAAATTCTCGAGGCCCAGAATGCCGTCTTGACCAATTACGAGGTCTACAGGCATCTTACTGAGCAAAGAGAGAGATACGCCCAGGAGAAACGCCGCGGCCCTCCTAATCTAGAGACTGTAGTCAGAGAGGTGAGTCCAGCTGAAGGGAGAGAAGAAAAAATCCCTTTCAAAAATTTTCTATTTTCATCATGCTCGGCATCCGATTCTGTATTGCCCCTCGATCCCAAACCCCACACTCATATTTACTACCCCACGGTGTGGCCCAAGCAGCATTTGATGGGTTCAGGTCCGTCTAAACAAAGACAGGGAAAAAAAGAGAGAAAAAATATTTTGGGCCACATGGGGCAAGAAAAATCAGACCAAAGAAGGGGAAGAAAAAATGGACGGACCACAACATCGGGTTTGCCACTCTGTCGGGACTCCCCGCGCCCCATGCCTTCGATAGCCCATATTCTTTCACATCCCAGGTCGCCCTGCGATAATTCGTAACTGACTCTCGCCTGCCGTGCTAATTTGGCTCGGCTCACCCCTCCCCATCTAGATCCTCCAGTACTTCCGCTCACCACCCAACCCGCTGAGCCAGAACCCCATCACCTATACGCCGGAATGCATAGCCCAACTTCTCGAGAGCCTTCGACCCTACGCCTTCTCCAAGGCTGAGGTCATCATGCTCTTCAACCTGCGGCCGCAGTCCGTCGCAAACCTAAACACTAGCATTGAAGATCTCGAGGATCGTTTCACGATGGAGCAGCAAGAGGCCATCATCGATATTATCGTCGGTGTCCTGGGCAAGTTCGAATCGAGTGAAGATCAACCCGCCGAGGGAGATGTCTACATGGCCAACGGCGAGTCTTGAGAGAGAGCGGGCAGAAAATCGTTGGAGTCTGTGGTGCCTGAGTATGTAATTTTTTGGCCACAACACCTTATAATATGCAGCATCCCCCCTCGCTCTGCCCACCCTCTGCTGTCCTAGTCATGAGTGCCGTCTTACAGATCTCCTCGAACGCGAGGTCCACCAGTTCTCCGGTCACAGCAGAGCACTCCATGTACTTGTCTGCCCTTAGCTCCTGGGCAACCCTGTACCCCTCTTGTGGGTAGATGATGCCGTTGGGATCGTCTTCTGAGCGCAGGTCCCTCTTGAGGCCGAGGATGAGGAACGGAACGGTGTCTCTGTTGGCATAAGTCATCTTGGCATCCGTGATCCACTAATACCACGAGGTTAGGGAAGGACGAGAGGCAAAGCGAAGGAACGGAGGGGGGCATGAAGAGCAATTTCCAGTGAGAGTGAAATCTTCAATACATACGAATCGCTTCATGTTTATGAGACTTAGTCTCTGGCTTATGTCATAGCAGAGGACGACAACGTCTGGATCCAGCGTCTTCCAATTATCCGGACCCGACGAGTCGCGAAACTCGAGCCGGAATCGGTATGGGCCCCGGTTGACCTCGAAGACAAAGGGCTGATCCATGTCCCTCAATATCGTGAAGTCGCCCGTTTTGTCCTTGGAGCTCACCCGGCTACACATTCACATTGTTAGAAAGCTACCTTCTGTTTTTATTGATGGGATCATTTGTAAAACCTACGAGATGAAGGTCGTCTTGCCACACCTGGTGTCCCCGACCAAGACAATTGAGATGGGTATCTCAGCCATCGCTTTTGATATTATAGGAACAATGGGTACAATTCAAAAAGTAACAATCACCATGTTTTTTTCCTTCTTTCTCTGTCCCCCATTAAAAACGCTACATTGTAAAACAAGCCACATCCCAAAAGAAGACGTCAACTTCCTTTTGTATAAACTTTCTTATCGCCCTTTCTTGCTATCAACTGATAACGGCTCCAAACCAATTCTCAGTTGTCATTATCTTTAAGAGCAGTCAAGGGGGTCCAAGTACCTTTGACATGGCTCCTCCACGTCTCTTCCAAGCTACACTACTTACATAAGCCTTTCCACAAATCCATTTAGGTTAAACATTTCTCCGATCAACGGACCACACAGTATGGATTTTGCGAATTCTTACCTCCCCTCTTCCCGCTGAAAAATCTCCAGCCCAGGCATCAAGGGAGGATTTATATGTGAAAGATGGTATCAAGAGCACCAAGCGTCTTATGAACATCGTCCGCCCGAGTCCCTACCTGAGGGAATCTTCACCTCTCCGGACCGTAAACACGTACGCGCGAAGGGCGCGACCCGGAAATATTCCCCATCTACACGAAGAGGGCCTCAGACCCTTATTATTCGCGGCGCATCTCAGCGGCACCGCTAGCAGGCGCAAGGAGATTGGATCAAACGCCAGCGCAAACTCCCTCCCCAAACCGCTCAAGATGGCCGACCTGGCGTCCAAGTACCAAAGGTGGACGAGGACAGATCTCCTCGACCGGCTCAACCTTTTAGAAAACGAACTGAAGCGGCGCAACATCGACGTCGACGCCGAGCTGCGCGCCGCGAGAGAAGCAGCGGAAGCAGAGGCCGAAGCAGTGGCAAAAGCGGCTGCGACGGCGGCGGCGTCTGCTGAAGGAGGAGAGGGAGTTTCGGCCAAGGCTAAGAAGACTAAGAGGCCAACGGATATCGATCCGTCGCGGTACAGCACGCGCTTCATCGCGCTGAAGCTGGCGTACCTGGGGAAAAACTACGGCGGGTTCGAGTTCCAGACGTCTGCGGAGCTACCGACGATAGAGGAGGAGCTTTGGAAGGCGCTCGTTACGGCACGGCTGATTTATCCCAAGGATAAGGCCGTTATTGATTTTACCTGTTGCGACTATGCCAAGTGCGGCAGGACGGACAAGGGGGTTAGCGCGTTCGGGCAGGTTGTTTCTTTGAGGGTGAGGAGTAATCGGCCGTTGCCGAAGACGTCCGCGGCGGCGGCGGCGGAAAAGGTGGTTGGAGATGGAGAGAAGACCAGCGAAGTGAAGCAGCAAGAAGACGACAAAAAACAAGAACCACCATTCGACGACGTCAAGGACGAACTAAACTACACGACGCTCCTGAACAAGCTCCTACCGCCCGACATCCGCATCCTCGCCTGGTGCCCCTCTCCGCCCCCGGGCTTCAGCGCGCGCTTCTCCTGCCGCGAGCGCCAATACCGCTACTTCTTCACGCAGCCCTCCTTCCTCCCTCTCCCCTCGCAGTACAACCCCGTCGGCAGCAACGGCCGTCTCGACGTCGAGAAGATGCGCGAGGCAGCGCGGCTTTTCGTCGGCGTGCACGACTTCCGCAATTTCTGCAAGGTCGACGCCGCGAAGCAGATTACGAATTTTGAGCGCGAAATCTTCGACGCCGACGTCGTCGAGGTGCCGG
Source organism: Scedosporium aurantiacum (assembly GCA_000812075.1). Taxonomy (NCBI): domain Eukaryota; kingdom Fungi; phylum Ascomycota; class Sordariomycetes; order Microascales; family Microascaceae; genus Scedosporium; species Scedosporium aurantiacum. The sequence continues at coordinate 25,474 of JUDQ01000207.1, forward strand.
ATGCGCGGGCGAACCTGCCCTTCTTGGCGGGGCCGGCTATGCGTTGTGCAGCAGGGGATGACGACGAGTTCCCGCTGCCGAAGACGTATGCTTTCGTCGTCAAGGGCTCGGCGTTCTTGTGGCATCAGATCCGGTGCATGGTTTCCATTCTCTTCCTCGTGGGTCAGGGTCTCGAGCCGGCGTCGATCATCTCGGATATGTTGGACGTGGAAAAGACCCCTAGTCGAACAACCTACATCATGGCCCACGACGTGCCCCTGGTCCTCTGGGACTGCGTTTTCCCCGAAGAGGACGACGCCTCGAGAAAGGACGCGCTGAGCTGGGTGTATCCGAGCAAGGAGTGCGAAGGAGACTACTACGGCGCCATGGCGGTGCTCGATAGCGCCTGGACGACGTGGCGAGAGAGGAAGATCGACGAGGTGCTGGCGGCGCAGTTGGCGGGCCGCATCGCCGGCGCGGACCCCCCCGAGATGTGGAACGCGGGGGCCCCGGTCGAGCAGCGAGGGCCTAACCAGAAGAAGAAGAAGGGAAAGGGGCGGCCCGTAAAGCCCAAGGTGTTCGAGGGCGGGAATAACGGGCGGCTGATTGGTAGCTACGTGCCTGTGATGAAGCTGAAGAAGATGATGACGCCGGAGCAGGTGAATGATCAGTATGCCAAGAAGATGGGCTTTGCGAGCGCGGAGGAGATGAGGGGGACGGAGGGGTGGAGGAAGGCTATTAAGGATGCGCGGGCGAGCAAAAGGGCTAAGGCGGCTGAGGAGAGTTGAGACGGCGAAAACGGAATATAGATAAAATGGATACCAAAAAATAAGAAGAATGGAGTATACATCACACCCCATTATTCCCATGCCCTCTATCCGGTAGAAGATGACAACTTGACTAGTATCAAGATGCAAATTATGCTCTAAAAATATGCTCCGGGTATCACGCAACGCAATGCCAAAACACACAGAGAAATACAAAACACATGCCCTCCCTCCCCCTTCCCCTCCTACACCTTTCCATTAACAACGACATCGCCCTCCCCCTCAAACAAGCAAGCCCTAATCCCCCTCCAAACCTTCAAAACCACCTCCTTCCCAGGTTTCAACCTCGGAAACAGCACAACCATATCCTCCTCCCCCTCCACCACAACAACAAGACAATACCTCACCCCAAACCCCACAAACACCTCGTTCACGAAAACGTCCCTAATCAGCTCCGTAGGTATGAACCTCGCCGCGCCGTCCCCCTGAGCCGGCCGCGTCTGGATCCCGAGGCCCCGCAACACTAGGACCGATTCCGTCGTGTATATCCTGCGCAGCGAGGCGACGCCCAGGACGGCGGCGATGACGGCGAGGGTCGGCGTGGAGAGCTTGGCCGTCGCGCCGAGGATTAAAGCGCCCAGGGGCGTCGAGGTGAAGAATTGGCCGACGAAGGAGGGGAGGAAGTCGCTGTTGGAGAGACGCGCGAGAGGTAGGGTGACGGCGGATAGGAAGAGGAGGAGGCGCACGACGAAGACGGCCGTGTGGATGAGCGTCGTCGTGAGGCAGGGGGGAGGGCGCGTGGAGAGGGTGAACTCGACTGTCGTGGGGCTTGGGCGCCGCGTCCGGAGACGCGGGCTCGTGGTGAGCATTCTAGGGCTGTTTTGTTTTGTTTCCGTTTCTTTTGGAGGAGAAAGGAGTTTGATGGTCTCGTGGTTTAGGTATTCATGGCGCATCCAATTCGCAATGTCCGCTTGCGTTGTAAGTTTCCCCTGTCGCAACTCAACAATGCTCAATGTTGCAATGCCACCATTTCCTCGTGCGGTATCACGTGACGGTCCGTCGCCAGATGGCAAGGTGCTTGTCAGGTGCAGTCCGATGGGTGAAGGAATCAAGCTCTGTTATGTCCGCTTGCTCAACTGGTGCCGACGATGTTTTGGCTCAGACTCGTCAGGATACCTCGTCCGTATGCAATACGGAATTAGAAGGACAAATCCACATATGCGGTATGGGTGGTCATGGACTTCGGCAGTATCGAAGTCAGGTCAGAGGGGAGCTCAAGGACCAGCTCAAGTCAAGGTCCTTGAGGCTCAGCATCATCATTCGCCACAGAACCAGCCCTAGTTTTCGAGCTCGATGGTTGTAGTTCTTGGAGACTCTTTTCCTTCAATAGTAATGGGTTCTTTTTGTTTTTTTCTTATTCTCTATATCTCTCTCAGATTTGCAAATGCTGCATTGCTCATTGCTCACTGCTCACGGTCTCCGATGTACCTACGTACCTGCCTACATACACCTCAAATAATTACCCGAACTTCCCCCGCACCGACATAGTTACTTAAGAAACTTAACAGCGAAAAGTTACCGGCTGTAATGGTCAAACGGGTAGAAGGCTTTCACAATTTCTCAACCTTTCCCCACATCCAAGTCCGTAAGATCCCCCCGGTTCGACGCCCAGCACGAACGCTCGCGGTGGTCGCACACTCACTCGGGAAACCAGTGATCCGCTGTCGTGACCCTAAGCAATGGGGATGACCTTACTCCAGGGAGGCTTCACTCCGCAGAGACATCCCCACCGTCGCGTGGCGCGCTGGATTACGATCGCCGGGGGATTTGGGTGGGTGGGTTGAGATGGAGATGTCAACTCCTTAATTTTTTTTTATATTTTTTTTCGTGAAGCTATCACGAACCGCAATGAGTGAGTGGACCATCATCACACTGGCCGGTACCACCACCATCTGGAAGATCACGCACATTCAATGACCGACCGGTTCTTGGGCGGGCAGCACGGACACATCCTCTCTACTTGGGAATCATTTTATTATTATTCCCTGTTCGAAGCTGTCTTCCTACTACGCCATGTTCAATCTCGACTCCTGTCTAATGCTGGATTGAAGCTTCGGCCTAGACAAGCAACCCTTCATTCTTTTCCCTACTGACCGAGGACAACTAGTCACAGACATGAAAGTCTTAATATTAAAACCAAAAAGTGCTTTTGCATATTAAGCTGACGGTACCTCTAACTACACTATACCCGTCCTACCTATGAAGTAAAGCCACAACCTCTCCATCAACATCCCCAAGGCCAGTCCCCCTCTCCTAAAAAGTTCAAAGTCAAATCAGAAACCCCCCCTTTTGGAGGGCAGAAGGAAAAAAACGAAGGCAATAAAACGCAATGTTAAGAAAGAGAGTAGGAGAAGAGAACAGTGTCGAAGAAAGAAAACAAAAATCGCAAAGAGGAAAACCCCAAGATCATAAACAAAGATGCCGCGGGGCAAACAATGTATAATGGGGAACACATCATGTATAAAACACAACTCCCCGGCTTTCTTTTTCTTTTATTCCCTCTTCGCGTGCGGTTAAACTCTTGCCCCCTTGGAAACAAAATCTCCCTCTTTCCTCGTGTCCGCCCCATGAACGTTCGGTTTTCATAAAAAGGAAACGGGAAAAAAGAAAAAAAAAAAAAGCACCCGGACCAAATACCTGCACAATCTTCCCTCGAGTCCGTTGTCTTGACTAATTTCCGATATCATGAAGAAAAGAAATAAAATATGCGAACGAAAATTTCCAAAATGGAAGATGAAGAAGAAAAAGAAAAAGAAAGAGAAGAAAAATGGTTCATCAAGTCATGAAGCGAATCAACTTTGAGTTCTACTGTGAGCTGAGGGAGAGTCGCGAAGTATACAATGTGTTGTTGCTCGGATCGCCGCGTATGGCAGAGAGGGTGGCTCACCAATGCGTTTCGACATCAAAAGGCGGAAGAGGAAAATAAAGGATGATAAAAAAAAATTGGTATCAAGGTCCACCCTTAAATAGAAACGCCCATGGCCATGCAAGAAATAGATCAGGTAAGTAAGGGAGAAAAGGAATGAACAATTAAAACAAGTTCAAATCGAGAGCAAGGCCAGGCTTGAAGAAGAGGTTTTTTTTTCTTTTCTGTTTTTCATTTCATTTACCGGCTCAGATCATCTCGTTCCTGTTGAGACCGGTGGGGAGAGAATTGAGGTCAAGAGGGTGCGCCATCATGCCCATTTGGGTGTACATGCCCGGGGCTTGGATGCTCTCGTAGGGCGCAACATCAGGAGACTTCTGGACACGCATGTTGTTGTCTTTTCGGGTCCTGCTGCCAGATCGGAGACGCTCGGTGGCCTTGGAAATTCGCCCAGCGAGACTGCCGTCGGTGATGCTGCGACCGCGGCTGTGGCCCTTCAACGATGGAGGTGCCGGCGGAGGAAGGATGGGCACCGTGAGCTCGGTCGGTGGGACGTGAATTGGTGCGGAAGGCGAAGGCGGCTCATCATCATCCATGACAATCTCAATCATGCCCGACGCAAGGGCCGAGTTGGAAGGCTGCTGCTGAAGCGCAAAAGGAAGAGGGGCAGGAGGCGGGGGAGGAGGCATCGCAAGATGCTGGAATTCCTTCAACAGCGGCGCAGAAGGTGGAGGTGGAGGTGGCGGTGGATGTTGAGCATCTTGCGATCCTCGCCGGGAGAAGCTGCGGCTATCTAGAAGAATCTCGCCGGTGCCATGGGAGTCTCTACCCTTGCTTCTTATTGACTGATTCCTGCTCAGCGTACCTGACCTAGATGAGGTTCGATAGTTGGGCTTACCACCCATCGGCTCGTCGGGGATGGGAGCCGACATGCAGCGGGGAATCGGAGGGCGAGAAGGAGGCTGGTAAACCGTCGAGGGGAGCAGGGTCAATGTCGGCTCGGGCTCCTTGTTGGGGGATTCTTGCCGCTTGATTTCACTAGGAGCCTGATTTTCTTCGGCCTTCACTTGCACGAAGCTAGACGGGATCGGGGGGACTGCAGGAGGGGCGGAGACCTGGGAGTTGCTCGTGTCGATAACGAGCCTCATCGCCTTGGGCGTGGCAGGGAGGCCGATTTGGGGGGTGCCGAGTTTGCCCCGGCCGTACGGGCTCAAGTGGGGATCAGCCGTCTTGGACCTAGGTGGCGAGTTGTTGGAAGAGGACATCTCGACAGCAGTGTAGCGTAGAGCAGGCGCGAGGTCTTTGGGGTGAGTGATCGGTCCGGCTTGGCTATTCCTGGACAACTCCCTCCGTCGTTCCTCCAACTCGCGTGCTGCCTGCTCCCTGCGTCGCTGTCGCTCCTCCTTCATGGCCTTCAAGTCTCCCGCGTGCTCAACCGAGCCACCCCTCAAGTACGGAGCCGGACCGCTATGATTGATGGTGCTGTCCTTACGGGTACGGCTACGTGAACGGTCCTGGCGGAGAGGAGCAGTGGTCGGCGTAATTAGTCCACGGCTTGTACTCCTGTTGTGCTTCTGGCGGAATTTTTCCTGCGCTTCGAGGGCCCTGCGGTAGTCTTCCTCGTCCTCGGTATCGTCAAGCTGCGGCGGCAAGCCCGTCATCGGCTGTGGTGAGGTCGGAGACTTGAAGCCCTCGAGACCAGGGGTCCTGCTTCGGGAATCCTGCCGAGAAGGTCGGCGCTCGGGGCTCGCCCGGCGACTGCCCCCTTTGTTAGAGCTTCGCGATTTGTTGCTCACCTTCCTCTGTCCAATAGGGTCCGTGATTATTGAGTCGGTGTACTTGGCGGAGCTTAGAACCACCAAGTCCTCGGGAGACATGGGGATAGGGGATGTGGGGGACCGCTTGCCAGGATAAACCCTGATAGGAGTACGGCCACGTTCCAATGATGGCTCCCTTTGCGCCTGTCGCTCCCGGCTGCTCTCTCGTCCCCTGCCAGACTTCTGGTAGTCTGAGGCGGCATCGAGACTGTGGATGTAGTCAAGGTGCCTCGATGCACCGGTACGCGTGCTCCGAGATGTTGATGCCGAAGTAACCGAACTAACGGAGCCAGGTCCCCGGCGTCGAGGCCAGTGGTACTTCGCAGACTGAGCCACTGCAGTATCCGGCGTGGGCCGCGCATGGTCCACAGGCTCGATGTGAAGGCTAAGGCCTGTGGGCATCCTGTTGCGGGAACCGTTTCGACGATTGGTCATATGCTGCTCCATCTTGCGGGTCACCGAAGCATCTGGGGGTGGCATGTTGTCGCGGGGATTCCGGAGAGAATCCCTCATCATCATAGGGCTGGCAGTTTGAGCCCTGGCAATGGACAATCCAAACGAAATGCTCTCCTGCTCCTCCTCCGTATCGTCCCTGTTAGCTCCACCTGCCGATAGCTCGCCGTTGGCCTCCCCGATTGCGGGAAGGGGTGCGCGGCTACTATATGCAGACGAAGCAAAGGACTTAACAGAAGTGGGCGTATTGAACGCGCTCCTGTTCCCACGAACCACGGCGGTCGTAGGATCTGTGTCGACAGCAGACTCGGCAATAGGTGTTACCCCAGCGGCGATAGGGGTCTGGCCGCCATCGGCCTGCGAAAAGAACTTGGCTGCCCTTCCGCCTCCGCCTTGCAGGTCGCCAAAACTGGTGATGATCTTCAACGCTGAGTTCTTCCCAATCAGTCTCTGCGGACCGCGGCTAAGACCTGGAGGTGACAGCGGTGGACTAAGAATCTCGCCGATACTGGCGGCTGCATTCTGGAACGTAAGCTGAGCAGCAGACGGGGACGACCAGGGCTCTGTCGATTCTTGGCCGCTGCAAGCAAAGCTAAAATTGGTGGTTAAGTTAGTAAAAGGGAACAGAAGAAAACGAACAAAAGGAACAAAAAGCTAGTTCATGGAAAATGTTCAATAGGTTACGTACCACCTGATTGCCAATTCACGCTGAGAGTGATGAATCGCCCAGTCTCCCCATCTCTTGATGATGGCGGATTGTCGCTCCCAGACGGACGGGAAGAAAAGACAGGTCAGGATGAGAGCCTCCATGTAGCGCTTGTGCGAGTTGTATATCTCGATGGCGTCGTTATGGTCACCCATGCCAATCAGAATCGTGGCGGCAGCATGGACATCACCCTTCTCAAGCAGAGTGGTAACGTAGGCTCTGCCAATCTTGTGTTGGGTGCCCTGACGACCAATGCCACTGAGTGCCAAGAGCATCCAGTCCGACGAGGTCATAGACTCGGCGCCTCTCGTAATGACATCTTGGTCGATGATCCCTAGCCACTTCGCTAGCATGATTCGACTAGATGACCCGCTGGGGTGGCGGCTCATCTCATCAGCAATGAGATCTTCGATCTCTTTGTGCCAGCCAAAAATTGTGCTGAGCATCTGGCGCCGGAGGTCATCGTTGGTGAGACGGCCCTTCTCCAGCGTGAATGGAGGCTTGTATGGAATATCGCTGAGGCGGCTCCGGGTGAACCTGAACAAGTCATCGACTCTGGTTTCCTCCGGGGCGGGTGAGCGGGCCTGGGTCACCTCATTTCGCAAACGCGAGGGTCTCTGGTGCGACTTCGTCGAGATGCTGCTGAAAGAGCACTGGGAGTACAAATCTGACGGCTTGTAGCTACGCTGCTTCGACTTGAAGGAATCTCCCGCAGAGATGTAAGTATGTTCGGTCAGCCCGCGAGATCGGACCGACCCTCCTCCATACTGGTTGGGTGTACGTGAGCCAGAAATCGTCGAATATCCGCTTTGAGAGGAGAGCATGCTCCGGTTCTCGGCGTGCTCTTGTTGACCCTCATCCTGGCTGAAGCTCTGCTTGGAATAGTCGTCATCGCTCTCCGAGATACCGACATCGCTGGGGTTAAAAGTGATCTCGGACTCCGAGGCAATCGTTGTCGCCTTTTCGTTTTCGAGCGATACGGGAGGAGACGGAGGCAGGAGGTTTGCCGGGTGTTGAACATTAGCAACCATGATCGAGGGAGCGTTCAAGTCGAACTGTTGGACAGTGTTGTTGGCTCCCAAAGTAAACAACGACGCGCCAGGACCGTAGACTGCAAGGCCACGGATATGCTCCAGGGTTGGAATCATATCATGAGTAACATGCTTCGTTCGCACATCCCACGAAATGGTCTCCCTATATAGCAATTGTTAGTTGGGCTAGGCATGACCTCGCAGGGGTGAGCAAGGGGTGAAATTTTGAAATCTTGTCACACATACATTTCAGAATATTGGATGATGCGCCCGTTCTTTGACCAGGCCATCCAATTGGGTCCAGGACGGAAGATTTCTGTTCGCTTAAGGGAGCGAACAACCTTGGCTGGTTCATGGGCGTTAAAGGACTTGGCCACGCTCCAGACCTTAAGATCACCTTCTTGGGTTTGAGATGCGAGCATGTCCGACTTTTGGCGGGAAGAGGAAGCGTGCCATTGCAGGGTGACAATTGGCGAAGGTGATCGGGACATCGTCAAGTTATGAAGCATCGTAAAGCGCGGTTGCAGCGTGGCAACCAAGCACTGCCCATTTTGATATCTGGATAGAAGGAAAAGAAGTTAGCTCTCGACCGTCCCTGCTTACACCGCTGGTTCTCATAATCGGCCCGGCCCGGCCCAAGCACTCAATCACTCACCCTATTGCGAATGTTCTACAATCGCCTGAAGGAGCAAGGGCTGTAACTGCAATTTGGTCGATGGTTCTGGATGAGATATGTTCTTGTGTTCTCGGCTCGAACAGGATTATCGTTCCTTGCGAGTTTCCTGAGCTGGTTGTTAGCAGGCCTCGACTAACACCGAAGATGAAAAACAAGGATGAAAAAGCAAGAAAAAAATAAAATAAAACAAAAAAGAGGCCAGGGCGGGGACGCACCAAAAGCAACGTTGCCGCTACGCATCCAAGCCGCAGCCGTGATGTGCTCGTAAGAGGAGAAACGAGAAATCTCATCTCCAGTTAACAAGTCCCAAACAATCGCGTTTTGCCCAGAATCGTAACTGACCACGAGGCGTCCGGCTCCGCGCTCACTCTGGTTATCGACGGCTAACAGCTGGACCTCGTGGGAATGCCTCGCAAATCGACGCTCGATGGTTAGGGTATCGTGGTGGCAACAGACGACCGAAGGACCTTGTGCGTAGAGAAACATGGACGCGGTCGCCGCGCATGGCTCAAAGTACTTGGGCAGCGACGGCGGCTGCATTGTAAAGTCCGCCATGTCACCAGTCCTGCCCCGATTAGAGGACAGGCCTGAGTGGTGTGAGCCGGAGCGTTGCCGGGAGTTAGAAGACCTGGTGGCACTCATTTTGAACAGTATTTTTTCTTCTTTTAGCTCCCTTTATTTAGTCGACTCTAAGATCTCAAGTCTGCCAATGGTACACGTTCTGTTAGTCGGCAGAGCGCATTTCAAAGACGAGGCCATTCGCGCAACGTTGCTCAAAAAGGGAAGTAGCTCGGCAGTGCGTTCTCCACCCTAGGCAAAGAAAGGGAAAAGGGGGGAGGATCGATGCCGATGCGCTTGCATTTTGTGTTAGGGGAGTACGAGCTCATACATACATCTTAGATTTTGGCTTCGTCTGGACACGCCGCGCACTGGTCGAGAATTGTGACGAAGTAAGGGCAGGGCGGGAAGCGATGTAGGATGAGCTTTAAATCATTACGAGGAGGCGCTCTGACGCCCGTTTCCGGTGCCGGCAAGGACGGAGAGGTGCAAGAAATAGAATATCTTTCCACTTCTATTCCAGGTTTCGGTGTATCGTTGCTCTACACTTCCTTGAGAATTCGGTCGGGGATGTGGGGGTTTGAATTCGAAGTCGACGTCGCTCGCTCGGATCGGAGTCGGAGTCGTTCGTAGTACACGATCCGTGGGAGTGAATGACTTGAGTGAGGTGTAAGCCCTTGGTTCCTTCACCTTGAGCAAATGGCCCAAGTGTAAGAGCAACGGCGACGTAACAACGAAAATAGGAAAGGCAAGAAGGGAAACAGAGTAAAAGAAGGGGGAGGAAGAAAAGGGAGTAATATCGAGAAAGGCCAGTAACAAAATCTCGGGTCCGCCTCTCGTACAGGCAATGGGATGTGGCGGGAGAAGGGGGGGGGAGGGACCAGTCGACCAGGGAGACGCTGTAGACGCAGACGTGGATGGAGTAGCGGTACCAGGGTGTGTCTGACAGGTCTCCGGCGCTTCGTGGGACGGATCAATTGATAATAGGGCGGGGAAATCGTGTCTCTGGGTATATCTGTAGTTTGCGAGGTGCGTTGGCGCTTGACCCACAGCATTGAGCGGTGGTCTCTTCCACACACGACTCACCTTCTCGTATAAGAATACTCTCCCTCTTGCCTCACTCGATGTGGTATCGCCCCTTTCTACACACTCCCAGCCCAGTCCCTCTGCGTGAGAGGTTGTACTACTGAGATGCAGAATCCTAGGCGACGCACAAGAAAGCTGCAGAAGAGGTGCGTTCAGGTACCTCGGAAGCGAGGAGTAGGCGAGAAGTGAGGAAGTACGAAGTAGCAGAATAATACGGAGTCTCCAGAAGGTTGGGACGGAAGCCGGATTGAACTAGCGCCTGGTGGACTTGCAGATCACTGCTTCGTAGAGCAGGGAAGAAGCTGAGAGAGAAGCGAAAGCTAGACAAAATGGAATGATAGAATGCTGAAAAGAGCGAAGAAGGAAATGGGAGGCCAGGTTTTACTCGATCTTGGATTTGGATGGAGGGATGGGGAAAAGGGATCTGGTGATGGAGGAGTTGGTGTGGTAGTATGGAGGATGAGGATGGGCGTGTCTGTGTGTGTCTAATGTGTGTGTTGACTGGTCTCGCCCATGGGTGTGAGTGTAGGTACAAGCAAGCCAGCAAACAAGCAGCAGGACGAAGTAGGGATCATTGATTGAATGTGACTTGAAATAAAATACGGTCGCTACAGGTACAGACCAACAGAACAGAGCCATGGCCTGGTGCAAGGAAGCTACTGCGAAGGATTAATTCTTTCATGGAATCCAAGCGTCCATTTTACAACCATTTACAAGCATTTACAAGCAGCTCGAGGTAGATACAAGAATACAAGAATGGGTCCTGGAGTTGGTGAAGATCTTGCAATACCGGAAAGTACAGGTACATCGGGGCAGGTTGGCAAATCCCGACTCGACGTGGTATCCGCTACAACGCATGGTACATTATGTGTGTGGGTGAATGTGCATGCGGACCAGACCAGAACGTTTGTCCATGGGGACAAGGGGCCAGGATCTCCGTATTGGCGCGTAATGGAAGGCGGGAACTGGCTGTTCAAGAGGTGGATCGAATCATCTCAGATCTCGATGCTTGTCCGAGGACGAGTAAAATTAACCAGGGCATGGGAATAATCCAAGCTAACGTGGCGGGGCTTTACTTGTAGACTCACTTCGAAACGGTGCGCGGAGCGTATCAAATGAAGTTGTCGGAATCTGTTTGAACGTCAAGGACGAAATTAAAGAAGGAGCGTGCTTACTTCGTATTGTCAAAAAGTGAACTTTGACCTTGGGAAAGAGCGAGATACTTGAGCGATACTAATTGTACTTCGTACACACACAATCATCACATCGGGAAGCAAGCATGGAAGCATCCATGGGAACATGTGCGCAAGCATGATGGACCAAATCGGCCGGATTGCATGGAACCAGTTGGCAGTCGCCGACCAGGGTTGTAAAGTGCTCCGCTCTTGCTATGCATACCGTGAGTGGTATAGCCTGTAAGACTAGAGGCAAACGTCTCGTCCATCATTAGAGGGGGAACAGTGACCAGAAAAGCAGAGTGTACAAGAAAATGCCCCAGATTAAAGCGTGGGAACGGTCAAGCCACGACATGCCGAGCCCTTCATATGACACCAACGTTCCGGGTTGGGTGCCATCATCCTAGGCTGTTATTGCTGGGTGTAGAAAATAGATTATCTCATTCAACAATGCGGTGCAAATTCAACAGGCGCGGTATCAATACACAAGTATGAGGCACGAGTACGACGACCTCGAACACACCCCTAACGCTCTTAATTGATGCCTCAACCACTCCGCATTGATACCAAACGAGTGTGTACTCGTACTTGGAAGTCGCACCCCAAGCATCCGTTTGAACCAACTTCGACAACTTCGTAGCATCCTTTGCTGCGACTCGACGGGGAGCAAGGCATAGCGTACATCAATAATTTCCTATATTTAGATTTTGGCTACTGCGAGCCTATTGTACGCCAGCCATCGCCTCCGCCTACTACCCAAACAAGACAAGAGATCAAGGAACCAGACATCGACACAAACACACATTGAACCAAAAGGAGGAAAAGAAAACTTCAATCGACGACTAGGGTACCCTTACGGATGCTACATCACCCATCGCGTATTGACGGGATCGAGAGAAAAAAAAATCTGTCCTTGGGGGCTATTTATTACTGTACGATGTCCAGGCCCATTCTAGGCCAGTCCAACTGCAAAAATGGAACCATTATCTCGAGTGTGTTATGCCCTCTTGACCTGGTCGAGACTCTTTGGGTGAGCTCTTGCAATATCTTAGCGACAGGGATGAAAAGGTATTATTTGATGACCGAAGTACTAGTACGGAAGACAGGGAACGACTAGAAGATATTGGGAGGTTGATAGATCAATTGGAGTCTATCACATCGTCATGACATTAATCCGAAGAGCGAGAGAGGATTTCATCCTCCCGCCTCTTGTTAAGAGTGAGACAATTCTCCTTTCCATTCGTGAGGTACCTGGCGAGCCCGCAGAGACCAAAGCAGGAACGGAAGTACCTCTTGTGTTCAAGGAAGTTCTGTTGTCCGCGTTCTGTTTGTGAGAGAGTGTGTGTTAGCGGGCAGGCCTGTAGTGTAATCGTACCTTACAGACCGGGATGGACCTGCCGTCCCAGTCACGGCCCAGTTTTAGAGGTGACGTTTGTAACTAGCGCCAGGCAGTGGCACTTTAGCAGTACCCATCCCCATCTGCGCAGTAGCTCATCGCACGGCATGGCAACGGCCTGCTGTATCGGTTCGCCCCCAAGTCGTGCAATTATACAAGCATAATGGCGGCATCGCGCCGTATTTGTGAGCGCCAATGTGAGGTGGCAACTGAATTTTGGACTCGAGAAGAGAAACAAACCCGCTTAAGCAGCAATGCCATTGTGTGCCCACTATACTCGGAACATCGACCCCCCCAAAAATGGAGGGGGCAGTGACCAAAAGACGGGTAGCCGCGAGGAAGGAGCAAGAAAAAAATGCTGGATGTCGGTTGGGCATCGGCGGGGTCAAGTCGTCGTCCTCGAAAGGAGTGTGGTTGCGGAAGCGCCCAACCAGCTGTGGTCAAGGCACCTCCGGCCCGCGATTGGCTGCCTAACCTGCACCTACTTTCACAGCTTTGGCCAATCATAGGGCCTATCACTTTAACCAACAGGGGTCTAATCGCCCGCTCCCGGCTCTTATTTGCTGCACTATTGCCCCGGTCCCGCTCAGACGTTCCCTGCCACCAAGAAAAGAAAGCTCTTTCCTCAATCTCTTGGCTTTTTGCAACCAGGTGAGTGCGATACATATGAAGTACTTCGAAGTCCTGTACGAAGTGCCCTTTGAAGTGCTTTCCGCTAAACTTTCCTTCCCGTTCTCTTCACACGGGACCCACTCACCACATTTTAGCGGGAATCCTTTGCATCAAGAGACAGGGTCTTTTTAGTGCGCCGTTTCACTCACTGACATGTATACACTACCAAGTACTCAGCGCTGATCAGAACATAACCGCATGTACGAAGCACATACAAACAGAGGTATCGAAACGATGCGAGTACTTCATCCACTACTCTGAACATTAGCTTGTCCACTCCTTCCTTCAATGTTAGGGTAGGTCTTGAACTATTACTGAGCTCATGGTTAACGTTGGAGTAGGAACACCTTCAAGCCAGCCACCGAAACGGAAAGAGGCTGGGTTAGCTCTAAGCAGAAGAAACGGTCTACTTCGTAATCTCTAGAAGACACTATTTTCACCCATAAGCTATCAATTGACCTCGAACTTTGTGAATGCCATCTGCCAGTCACCTAAAGTGCGGTAACGGCTCTCACCCTCAACAATTCTGCGGATTTGAGAATGGAAAGGGTGAGAGTTGACACCATGGCAACACTCGAAGGCAATGTAGACGCTTGCATAGCTGAATGTCATCCAATGGCAGCACCAAGCCTCGATTCGAATAAAGAATGGAACGATTTCGATATCTTTCGTCCCAATCCGTTTGGCCCGCCAGACCTGTCGGAGGGCAGTGCAACCCCCACGCATGAAAGTGAGTGCATCCGCTTGGAGACGGATGTTCCTGGATCCAGGACAACCAACAACATCGAGCTCCGTCTCTTGCCGAAGCTTCTTCAATTGGGCTCCATGGGAGAATATGCCGCGGAATAGCAATTTAGGAGATATTCATCTCGATCACATTCCTGTTTCTTGGACTCGTGCTCCAGCATCTGGGAAGGAGTGGTGGTTCCTGGCTGGTGCTCTCGATTCAGAGGCTTGGCAAATCGGCACCCCTGCAAGCTGAGGCTGCTCAGAGCCAATTGCTTCGTTTTCGTCACAACTCCTCGATCAGCGCCATTTTCCAAGTTTGATATCTGTTGCAGAGCTTCAGCCAAACAAAGAGTAGGGGACTGTCTCCTCTCGTCTCGTCCCCACAATTTCAGGTCACTAGGTTGCCTGGCAGAATTTTCCAGACCCCCCGGAGGTCCTTTGGCGGCGTACAGAGGGACCCGTCCGAGGAAGTGAGACATTTCTACTTCTTTATCGTCTTGAGCATATTCTGGAAACGGGGTCTAATACGCCGAGGACGCAAAATGGGCTTCTCTCTTCAGACAATCGGAGGCCAACGACGCGCCATTGACTCAACCTCCGTGAAGTGGATACAGGCAATCAAGGTCATGTGCCCTCTTGGCTATGGATCCTCTCGGTCGCCGCCAGTGACGATCATGAAACCAAGAGATCACTGACCGCTCTCGGGGCGCATGAAGAAGATGGCGACTCACGACCGCCGAAAGAAAAAGGAGCCGCTTCGATGTGTAGACCTGGAACCCGGTTGTACGGAGGAAGATATGTATGCACATGTGATCTCTGATGCTAGGGGCGGTCATGCCATCGTTGGCGCCTCGCCGCAGATATGGTCCCTGCTTACACCAAATCCAGCACAGCTAGCCAACCAGGAGAAGCATTGCAACCGCACACATCATCTATCTGGCTGGCTGTTCTGAGTCTCGCAGCGTTTGAAATGCTCAATTTCATTTTCTTGTCTCCGACACTAACAAGCCTAATGCAATGGCGCCTTTGACATTGTTGGCTATCAAGCGTTTGTTCGAACGTCCAAAAAAGAAGTCTTCGGCCAATCCGGCTTCAAGAAAACCTTGGCATCGGGCTGGCACGCATACTACTACATCAGCTCCGGGTTCCCTATCGTCGATCGAGCCCCGTGCTTCGACCACCTTCCCACAACTCATCGTGGTGGAAATAGAGTAATAATAGTCGGTGTCCTTGCGCGCTGCTCCGCTGTTGTATTCTGCGATGCACATTTGCCCTGGCGAAATTACAGCACCGCAATCCTTACAAGTAAAGCCGGATTCTTGACGCAACTGATGTGAACGTCACATTGATGGAACTATGAACTTACAAGTGGGCGCGGCCCTGTCGCCTCCCGCGAGCAATATTGGCACATTCATATTGCTTCAAACGGAGAATTGGCAGCGCCCTAGCCGGGCCTCTTTTAACCCTTGCCTCTGAGCCACCCTCACTGCGGCTCGGCTGCGATTGATCCTTGCAGGCCTGCAAGGGGCTTCATTACGGAAGGCATCAATAGCTTTCTCTCTCTGATGCCCTTGCCCGAAGAGATGTTTGTTTGTTTTCTTCGGGCGGTCCGCCTTTGTTTGCCTTGAAGACGGCAAGATTGAACATTGAGATGATTCCCATGCCTCGGCCTCGGCGTTACAAGGTCATTACGAAATACTTCGTACCGGGGGTTTTATTCCGTTTGGTGAAGTTGCGCACCATCTTTCAGATCCTGGTTCAGAAGAACTCGGCCACCAACTGCACTAAGTCCTGCGCGCCACTTGTAGCGATGGCCCGTTCCGAATTAGACCATCCATGGGCATGACCGAGTTTACAAGCCTTGGGCATGACAGGAAAGCATGGCAGGAAACGCGAGAAGTCCATCGTCTGCACAATGCAGGTCTTATTAGAGGCATTATGTTGGAGCTCATCATAACGTCGTGGCTAAGAGGCTTAAATTAATGAGGGGAGGGTGCTCAACAGAGGAAGGACGAGAGGGAGATGAAATTGATGCTTCACCACCCCCGCGTCCCTCGAGAGTCTGTGCTTTCGCAGACAACCGGGCAATGCATTGCGGCTTTACAAACGACGCGACTCTATGACATGACGCAGTCATAGTCTAGAGGAGAACGAGTCATAGATTCTACGGCATGAGGACTTCTACAAAGTACGAAGTACACCCGGACATTTTGCCAACGCGTGCGGGCATCCATCACCAACGACGAGGAAAGGTACATATCCTACCTTGCTTGTAGCTCGAATCCCGGATAGAAAGCGACGCGAACGCCATGTTGCGCCGGCCCCGGCCAGGAACGAGTGAGGATATATTAGTTCTAATCACATCAGCAACAAGCGTGCAAAATCTCTGCGCCACGGGAGGTGGGAAAAATAAGCTATGAACCTTTAGCTCAAACGGTCGCCGCTCTAATACAGCCGATATGATAGGACTGGCTTCACCATGCTTAAGCCCAATTTCCCCAATCAGACTGATGCGTCGTTTTAGTGCATTTTTTTTTCGTCTCTCACCCTCTTCTCCTTTTTTTTCTCTTGTTCGTCACAAAATCTCCCCGTTTGTTCGCGTTACAGGATCAATGCTAGACTGTGGAGAAGACAAGACCAAGATACGACTAATAGCAGGGCCCGTCACAGTTCTAATGGATCGATTTATCTCATATCACACACTTCAGATCACACACTATACATAGGCGAGACGACCCTTGCCTTTGCATCTTGCATGGTTTCTACATTAGTGGGTAATGGTGGCGGAAAGCAAAAAACTCTAGTGGGTGGGCGGATGGATGGCTGCTTTGAGTGGACGACGAGGGGGGCCCCGGTTTGACGTAGAGAGGGGGGGGAAGGCCCTCTGGGCGAGCTGACCGAAATTCGCTTGGTGGGAGATGCACGAACCAGGCGCCTCCTCCAACCTCCCAAGGCTCCAACTAAAACAATGGGAGGAGAGCAAGGAACCAGGAGAGAATATCCCACGACGACGAGTTCAAGGGGCAGACCTCTCGATTACGTCCTCCCTGTGCTACTCCAGTCTTATTCTTCCTGGTATCACTGCTAAAGAAAAGCGCCCGTGCCCCCGTATGTGTTCCTGGATTTTATTATCATTATTTCATCGATATGTTGTCACAGGGCATTCAGTGGTAATACGACCGCCTTTTTCATGCCTGAGTTTACCGTTTGGGAAGATCTGGTAAGCGTGCCCACCCCTCCTCGGAAGATCATCATTCACTCGATACGCTTTGAGCATGAAGAGAAAAAGATATCACATCGGATTTTCGTCCTGGCCTTCGCCCATCCCGGCCCTTGGATGGATTTTCATTCCCTACTAGTATCGTAGATACGATTTCAACGATCTAATATGACAATGTACAGTGACTTGGACCTGAAGAGCAAGGACTCGATGCAACCTGGGACGTGATGAATTTCGAGTCGCCTCCAGGCCCAAAATCCGGCCGCCCTTTTAACCCATTCGGGGATTAGAGCTGAAGTATGCTAGGTACCGTTGCTAGGATATATCCCGGAAGCAGGAATACATCAACGATAATCAAACCATGTCTTGGGCTCATGAAGATGCATGAACGAAACCAACTTGGGCTTTTCAACGCGATTGAGGCGAAAAGCGGTCATTTCGGCGGCCGCGAGCATCAATATCTTTGTGATGCATTCTTTCTGCGCCACGGGTCCTCTTCTTACTCGGTTGGGTGCCGCCGGCCTCGACCTCGACCTCGACCTCGACCCATTAAGGCTGCCCCCTATCCAAGACAAACGCCTACGGAATCAACGGCAATATCTCAAGCAGTATTACAGCTGAGAGTCGAGCCCTTTCGTAACAAATTCCCTACCCTCCAGCTAGG
>JUDQ01000207.1:51616-61995 GCA_000812075.1 Scedosporium aurantiacum
ACAGCCACACTTTTCCCACCAATACTTTCCCGTGGTCGGCCTCAACGGCGGTCAACGGTGGTCAACGGCGCAACGCGACAGGCCCGTCTCGCCTCTCCCAGGCGTGTGATCCAGGCGGTGATGAACAAAGACGCCGATAACTGGCGAGACAACGGCGCTCAACGGTTCCCAGCCGCAGTACGAGGTAGGTAGTCTACGAATGGTCAGTCAGTATTAGCGGTGATAATACTCTCTTCGTGAAGTCAGCTGTGATGAGATGATGATGAGAGGTGGCTGCATCCTCCTCTAACCCAAAGTCTTGTGTCCCCCCTATGGTGGAAATAAGGGGCGCGGGGGAGGCGTCAATTTGATGTGGACTTGGATGTGATGATCCAATCGAAGATGTGTGATGGACCATCACTCAATGTCCCCCTAATCACCGCTGTCACCGCCGACATCGCATGACGCAGATGACGGACGTAGATGTCTCGTGTGGCGGCACGGGGGGGATACGAAGTAGATGAGAGGCCCTTTGCGAGTGTTGGACGAGAAGAGAATGCGAATGCTCTGTGCGTGGATTAGATAGACTACGTGTACTCAGTATTACTCGCGACGCAAGAATGGAATATTCAACGAGTACGATGTAGAAAACCCGTCAGGATGTGAGGCTATCAATACTTCGTAGCTGCTTCGCGATACCCTCCCGTCCTTACACCACAACACCACCCTTTTCCTCCTTCCCCTTTCAAATGGAGGGTATTTTATTAATCTAAGTGGGAGGCAGCATCGATTCTTCACGATGCGAGGCGTGCTGCAGCCTGTCACTGAGACAATTATCCGACGCGTGGGGGAGGCAAGCGAAGCGGTTGGCGAGGTTGCGATCTGGATGGGAAGTGCTCGACTGCCTGCCCCCTCCCACGTTTCTGCGAGATGAAAGGAGCGAGAGAAGCAAATGAAGAGTTATCGATAGCCTCACCGAGCTGAGACTGAGAGTGACTCGTCAACTCTCCAATCAATCACGCGAGCCCGCTTTCGGCCATGGGGGAACCAGGGGTCACACTACTTGGTAGGATGGCTGGACTGAGAAACTGGGGGTTTCCTTGAAGATCCCCCACTCCATAGCAATTAATATTTCAAGAGCAAACTGTTTGTGGCATCCCTCGCTACCCCAGAATTGGGGGGGGGGAGAGGAGAGAGCGAGCGAGGGTGATCCCCCACCTAAGTCATATGATGCATCCTCGCTGTTCTTTCATCAGAGCGTTGGCATGGGGGTAGGCATGGGGGGCCATCTTCGTGTGAAGGTGACGAAGAGAGAGCAGTGGTCGATCCAGCCACGGGGGGATGAGAGAGCTTCCTGGTTGGTCGTGGTGTGTCTTTCCCCCCCATCACATCAATCAATTCACCACCCCCCGTTGCGCAAACTGTTTGTCTTTTTCTCAGTTTACCACCACCGGGGAAGAATCCCTGAAGTTCTCCTTTGCATTGATCGCTCGTCTCCCCTGTTTGGTGGCTGAGAGGGGATGTGGGAGAGAAGGAGGGAGACCAAGCAAGGGTCGCCGAACCGGTGTCGGGCCTGGTCTAGTGGACAGTATCCGACCTGGCGGATACTGCACGTTGGAGCAGCCATTCATGGGGGTTGCCCAGGTTGGGTAGTGTAGATTTAATTATCTCAAGGCGTGGGGTGAAAGGGCAAGGACAAGGGGAAAAGGAAAAGGAAAAGGAGTTGTCTGCGTGGGAGAGAAATCGACGCAGACGAGGGAGAGATCACGAACGCTCATCTATCGTTTCCAGTAGTACTACGAAGTGAAGCCGTTACAAAGTAAATCTATCAATAATCGTATACGTCCTGCGATGTAGAGGGAAAAGGAAAGCAAACACCAATATTTTGCTGTTTTCGCTCAGCTCGGCAGCTCGGATCACGCTTCCTTGACACCCGCCAGTTTGCTTCAGCTTGTTTGCCCTGTGCTGCTTTCCTGCCTGTGGTGAGCAAACGAGCTCCCTAACAACTCCCGTACGAAGTAGTTCCCAGCCGGAGGGAACCGGGTGGGTGAGGGTGTTGAACAAGCATACGAAGCATGCATCTGCACCTGGCCTCCTCATCCGCCGAGGCCTTTCACTTCGTACTTCGTCCCTGGGAGTGAAGTTGCTTTGGGCAAGTCTCCTGAGATAAACACCCCAAGGATCAAAATCCCACGCTTCCCCTCCCCTTCAGGCTCCCCGATCCCCCTGGCAGGCCAACATACTCAGTAACACGCTAATTACCCAGAAACCACATCCTCGGACCTGCTGGGGACCTGGTCTTTTTCTCCTCCTCAATCCTCGACCGAGATAGCATTACGGGGAAGTGTTTAGTCCGCCAGGGAGGGGAGGGCGTGGATGGGGCTCGTAACGTATGAACACCCTTTCTACGAAGTACTCAGCACTTGTCAAGTTGTACTTTAGTGTACACTATGCTTTGCTCGCTACAATCAAAGGGGAATGGATGGTGTGGTAGCATCATCGGTGAAAGTTACCAATCCACACCCACCACGCCTCCGGAAGACAAGGACCCAGTCATCCGGTTGACCGGGGCCGTAGCTGTTTTGCTGCCTCTTTTGGGCTAAAGCCTCCCTCCGCGGAAGACACATCCCCGTCGCCGGACGTGGGTGTTGGTGTGGAGGAGCACTTCCACGCTGAGAATACTAAACTACTTGCAGGCAAGATCCTGTATTGCTAGTTTAGTTAGTGTCGCATTTGGGACTGGACCATCGCGATCTCGTTCCTTCCTGATGGGAAAAGTTACTGGTAATATTTCAAGAAGTCCCCTATTTTATTTCTTACCAGGTTGCTGGGAATGCTTGGGACTTTGTTGTTGCTGGGAGTGGAAGAAGCTTGGACAATGGTTTTTACGAGGTTGTCCAGGACCAGGGGAGGGGAGCATTAAATGCATCAATCTCGATCACGGACTTCTCCGGAGAGAAGTAGCACCAAGACAGATGAGGGAGGAGGGTGGCTGATAATCACCACGGGGAGACCTACACTGCTCCGTACTTCAGACGTACGTGTAGTTCGTAGATTATACTGAGTCCTTCGTACACTATTAGCACACTCTAACGCAATCTTAGGGGATCAGCCGCCGGAGCGGAGCGCCGCGTTCCTGCCGGGGACACTTCGTATCCTTTCCCCTTCTTTGTGTCTGACCGAACCGGGCCAGCGGCTTCACCCGCTACCGAGGCAGTGTAGACCGAGACCGTAATTTCCATCTCATCTGGTGATGATCAAGGGATTGTCATGTCGTAGGATGGTGGCAACCCAAACTGCAGATCTGGGGAATGCGGTTACGAAGTAATAATCCACTGTTTTATTATTATTTTATTTTACTTTGAATTTTAAATCTTTTCCAGAAGATCGCCCGCTAATGCCCGGAAAAAAAAAAAAAAAAAAAAGAGTGCTCGCCCCCCCAAAAAGGGAAAATAGAAGCCAAAAGAAAAGAGGAACAGGTTCGTTGGATTGCCAGATTTGATGTTCGCGAATCCCCGTGCCCTTTTCCCCAATTGAAGCCAGACGGATCTTGTTTGATACTCCCGCGGGGATGTCTGCGAGCGGACGGAACTTGGGACGAAAAGAAAAAAAAAGAAGAAGAAGAAGAAGAAGAAGAAGAAGAAGAAGAAGAAGAAGAAGAAGAAGAGACAGCATTGCGTGTTTCTCCTTTGATGTTGGTTCCCGTCTTTCCCTTACAAACTACCGGCGGCTTTCCCGTGTTCGCTTGGGTGTACAAGAATATCCGGATGTGCGCATACGAAGCAATACGTGGACTTCAAGGGAGACTAGTTCTCTTTGTTTGAGCCCCCAATCATCAGACGAAATTTGAACAGATTCTCGGGTCCTTGCATTCCTTTTCAGACACACCAGCCGCCTTGCCTGTCCAGAGTAATACTAGACCTGTCCAGGCCCAACCTCGTGCTGGCCAGGCTGTTGCCCGGTCCTCACCCCTCGGTTCTGGAAGCTCCCAAAGAACTTCTTCCAAGGGGAATCTGCGCACCCACCACAACCACCACACACCCATTTGCTTCATTTCCGGCTTGGGCCAGCCAGGGCCTCCTCCCCCTCTCATAACCGAAACCGCACACCCCCTCCCCTTGCACTTGTTACGTTCGTAGTGTACACTACAAGGATCCATCCCACTGTAACTCTTCCCAAGAAATGACCAGAAAGTGGACAACCCAACCAGGGTCGCCCGGGGAAGCGTCCCCTCAACCCAACCGAAGATGAGGATTATTCTTTCTTCTTTCCTTCTCTGGGTCCTGTCCCGTCCGCTCGGTCCTCACCCCCGTCTCTTTTTTTACCAACGGCAACGCCCGGCCCGACCAGACTAGTATTCTTCTTTCATAACTTATTCCTTTCCTCTCCCAGCGAACTATGAATACACCCTCCCCTTGTAAAACCTACGGGATGATATTCGGCCCTCAGGTCTAGGGCCAAGAAAAGGAAAGAAATCTGTCAAATCTCACAAAAAGAAATCCCTTGAATTCTAAACTAGTGTATGGGACCTTGCCTCTTTGACCCGTCAACTTGGGACAGACCTTTCTTCCCCCCCGAGTCGGCGGGGGCAGGAAAAATCCCTGAGCCCAGGGTTTTACGAAATAGTCCAAGAAGAGCTGCGCCGGAAGACTCTCCCGTCGACGCCACGGAATCCTTTGGGCTCTGTTTGGGACTTCGACGCACGTTTTCCGCCGCCTAAACGAGGCGACGCCAACTGCAGCTAGCCTGGTTACGGGAGCAAAAGCGCCCCTGGACACCCGCCTGCGAGAAAAATGAGGCAGGGAAAGGGTCAGAAGCTGAAGGCATTCTTGGTTGCTTTGCCGGGTGTCGATGCAGAGAGTGCTGAGTGCTTGCAGTTTTTGGCCTGTTTCCTCCCCCTGTGACACCGACGGCTTTCTCATCCGAGGCAAAACCTGAGATGCAGCTAGCCTAGCCGACGGTGTTTCAATCCATTGTTCATTGCTTGTTTCCTTCCTGCTCCTGGCGTATTCACCACGAGAGGCTACAGATCAATTGATGTCCGTCGGGAACAATGAAGGGGGTTAATAGATCACACAAAGTCTGACAGTGCACTCTATCCGAGATCCCGCCTTCCCGTTCGTGGAACACTCAATGGAAGAAGTAAAGAAGAAGATTTGATGCTATATTTTCGAAGCCCGTGTTTGATGAGCGAGTGTGGAAGATCGTCCTCGCAATTATTGGTGGGCAAATTGGGGCCCTTTGGATTTGGGGCTCTTTACCCCAAGTTTTTTTTTTCTTTTCTTTGGACCTCCCCGAAAACCCGATGATCCTAGTTTAGTACACGAAATAGTAGTGTACGAAGTACGAAGTAATAATGGATCAATTGATTGATTTACGAATGATCCATTAATATTTGGTAGAGCCACAGAAAGAGCCTGGTCCCGGCAGTATCGTAGTACCACTATAATTCCACCGAGACGGTAACTCACATCTCATATCCAGTGGCAGGAAAGCATGGGAGCATTCCCATTACACTACTACGAAGTAGCGTACACTACACTACGTGGTTGCGGTTGGGCCTGATGGAGCAGGGCTTTTGGAGTTTCAATGACCGTGGATCGACGCGTTTGGAGCGAGTGGGGTCGAAGACGAGGCGTGAAATAATAGTGCACACTCATAAAAAGAAAGAAAGAAAAGCACTTTTAGCTGGGGCGTTGGTGTGGTTCGTAACGGCAAGGTGGCTCCGGGGACGACGACCCGGACCGGGGGGGAGGGGTGTGTAGTGTGGTGTGCAATGTGTGGTGCGTCCAAGGATCTTCGGATGTCTCTCATCTGCCAAAACTGGGTGGTAATATGAGACAACCGAGATCCCCCAGCTACATTAATCTATGAAGTACACTAACTTCATCGAGGGCTTCAAACGGCCAAAAGCAATGTGGACGAAGTACTTCGTACGAATACCTGAAGAAGCAATCAACTCTCCCGTGTGGAGGATCGCCCAATGGCTTCCTCTATCCGTAGAAAATGAGGTTTGCGTCTTGTACGACAGAGCTCGTAAAAAAAGGAAAAGAAAAAAATTTGTAAATCAGACAATTGCGAGAAATTCTAGATCTTCGTGTTAGTATCCTTGTCCGCTTCACCGCAAAATGCGCCTGCATACTGACGACCCGAACGTGCATACGGCACTGCATCGGGATCGGGAAGAGGGTGCTGCAGAATCTGTTCCATTGGGAGCCAAAGCAAAACAGCAAAGAAGAAAGAAAGAAAAAAAAAGCCACCAAACAACACAAACATGCACGGACGTCCAAACGAGCTCTGGCGGAAAGGCGGGAAAGCAGATGTGCATTTGCATTATTTTATTTTAGGAAGTTATTTGCTAGCCCAAAACAAACTGAATAAGAGGAGAGGGGGCATAAAAAACAGGCGGTCAACGGATGCAGAAGGTCTTTGCGTGCAGGAAATAGTTGGTTTTTTTTTTCTTTTTCTCTTTGCGTTGTTTGTTTGAGGTTTGTTTCTTTTGTTTGCTGTTTGCGCTATGATATGATGGGGTTGTATTTTGCGATCGAGTTTGGACAATACATCAATTGATGCATTGATTGTTGTCGAGTTCGGGTGGAAGATCTAAATTGGGTGTTTGTGATCGAGTTTGGCAGCGCAATTGTCTCGGATCAATTGATCAATTGATCAATTGATCAATTGATCAATTGATGGCATCTCACATCTCCTCGCTTTCAAAATTCCCGGACATCAACCTTTGACGGATATTCATTTTGCCGAATCCCCGAGGACTGGGAGAACCGTTGAGACTGTGAGAATTCGTTGGTAACACTCGGGGCCGGCTGTCATCGGATCCCAGGTTCTCAGGGACGATTGACCACTCAACCAGCTTTGAGGGATATTCCAGCCCTGTAAATTGTGTCACTATTTTCTCCAAAATATTCTTAGAGTCGTCCGTCAAGCTCAAGCATGGCGAGGCCCAACCTCCTACTGTGCTTCGACGCATTTGGTACCTTGTTCAGACCAAGACGCTCGCCCGCCCAGCAGTACGGCGAAGTAGCCCGGCTCTGTGGTATCACCGGCTTCACTGACGATGAGCTGAAGTCGTCTCTGCAAGCCGCGATCAAGGAGGAGGCAAGGCTGAATCCCAATTATGGGAAGTCTACCGGACTTGGCGCAACTAGATGGTGGACAAATGTGTGTTCCTCCCTCTTAATGGGCAAAAGGCACTTGACAACCGCCACGGCCTCTAGATAAAAAAATAGGGCGTAGCCTTGTAACAACCCCTTGTTAACAAGTATCTCTTTTTTTCCAGGTTATTCACAAGACTTTCACCCCTCTGATGAAGAACGATCAGGCTCTACCAGAGGATCTGGCGCCCAGGCTATTGCACCGGTTCTCATCTGACGAAGGATACGAAGCCGAGCCGAATCTAACTACCATCCTCAAGTCACTAAAACAGCAGAGGTACTTCGACAGAATAGTCATCGGCGTAGTCACAAATTCAGACGATCGCGTCCCAAGCATCCTCTCATCCTTCGGTCTCAACGTCAGCCCCCTACGATACGGCATGGAGCCGAAAGAACCACCAAGCACACTCGCCTCGCGGCACTACGACATCGATTTCCATTGCATGTCCTACGACGTCGGCGTCGAAAAGCCCGACAAACGCATCTTCACGGCTGCCGAGCGCATGCTGGCCCGGGTTCTTAGCCTCCAAAAGAGTCAAAGTCCCGTTGAGGCCGACGAGGCAGATGTTGATGAGACGTGGCGGAAAGTGTACGTAGGAGACGAGTATGCTAAGGATGTCGTTGGTGCTGTAAATGCGGGCTGGAGCCCGGTGCTGCTCGGTACTGCCGAGCCGAACCCTGGTCTACCTCGTCTGGAGGACCATCCCGGTCGGACACTTGATGATTTGTTTAAAGAACACGCTGTTGCTAGGGTGGATTCTCTTCAGAATCTGGCCAAGTGGTTTGTGGGGGGAGTGAATTGATGAATAGGAAGACGAGACCAAATCTCCAAGTACGAAGTATTCCACCACCGTTCACAAAGTGTTGGTGTTGTGACAATTGTTTGGATTTCAGCCAGGTGGGGCACAGGGGAAATGGAAACAGAGCAGCCCCTTCTAGTGCCGGGGCGAAAAAAGTCAAAGATTCCGGGGTAAATCTCAATCTAAACTCTTAGCTGGCACTAGTAAGCTGTAATCCTTCAAATTGTCAGAGGGCGTAGCATGGGCCATCAAATTGATAGCCTCAATTTCACCTTAGTCTTGGTATTAGTGTACGGACCAGCGGAGGAGATCGTTGATGTGTGCCCGCCGCCGACATCCGATGGGAGACCGCTTCCAGCATCGAGGCAAACAACAGCCTTCCGAAGCTCTCTGGGCATTTCCACGGTCCGCTGGTTTATTATGCAAGGGCTGCTTCTCCCGACACTTGAGTCTCCGGTGACCACGGCCGCTTGCTTGTCGGCTTGCTGCTTCTTGCTACATCCATCGAAGCCACAGATAGCTCTGCCATGTGTACATACGATACGAGCCCAAAGGGAATTGAAAAGACACCGCCGGAGCTGAAATCTCCCTAACATTTCAATACACTCGTCACAATAAAAAAAATAAATAATAAATAAATAATAAATAAAAAATAAAAAAAGAGAAAAGGATGAGCTGTCTCCGTCCTAGTTTCATGTATACTCCCCCTCCAACACATTGATCTCTCCCACCGACTTTTGGGGGCCGTCCAAACATAGACTGAGCGGGCCCTATCACCAACCCCGAAATCGTAAAGCAAACGAGTCGATGCATGCGTGTGAAGAGGAGGGGGGGGAAAGGATGGTGCATGCAGCCGATAACCCTAGCCTGGTCTGGCCCTACGAAAAAGTACGATGGATCAAACGAAACAAAAAGGAAAACATGAATGGTATTGTGTGGTAGGGCGTGCAGGTAAAGTGGCGACATGCAACGCTTTGAAGCTACCTGCTGCGTTTGTGGAATCCGTGCAGACGGTGGGGAAAAAAAAAAGAGGACCGAGTCTTGAGATCTCTGTTATCCTATCGATAAGATCGCGAAATAATTGATCGAGGGGAGGGGTGGGAGAATCGGTAGCGGTAAAGCGTATGTACGAAGTAGATTGTTCAATTACGACTAGATCTTTTGTTACTGATGTGGAGTCGATTGCTTTTTCTGCAATGCCGCTGTTTTTTACGAAGTGCCCAATGCAGGCAGTGGTTATCAAGAAAGTATCGATCAAGACAAGACAAGATAAGTGATGGATCGCTTTGGGTAGTACGAAGGTACTACACAATCCTCACCTGAACCAACCTAGAGTCTAGAGGTGAGGAGAACAAAAAAAACAGCTGAGCGTGCAGATCTTCAACTAACATGACAGATAGCCTCGGCGACTAGCATTCTCGTCTTCTTCGTAAACCCACAGGGTAGATTATCAACGGCCAAAATCACATGCATAGCGTCGCGTATAGACCATGGGCAAAAAGAATGGAGAAAGGTGCTCCGCAAAGAGGGCTCGGCTCCAAGCTCTGGGACTCGAAGAGCGGAGCCGTGTCTTGTCTGTCGGAGCCGCTCTGGGGGCAAAGCCACCCCTTCATGTGGGGAAATGAAGTCGCCACTTGTGGGATAAAATGTGGAGGTTGCCGTTAATGGCAACGGTCTCCAGGGTGAAAGTGCTTTTTGTCCCCAGATACAGTATGAGGCATGAAGCTGGTTGTCTGGGAATGCCCTGGGAAGCTGAACAGTCTGGGATATTCGGAGCCAGCGAGATGCTATTGATGTCCGATAGGTAGGGAAATCACTAGGGAAGCACGGTTGGGGAGCCGGCATATCAATTTGCTTTGGGCATTGATAATTGATACCACAATCACACATTGTGACATTGTGGTGAAGCCGAGTTTGGAAGGAGGATGCCGCTGTCGGACTTGCATGTGGGGGGAGGCAACAACAACCTTGATGCTGAGACAACACCAAAATAAAATATGCATTTATGCAGTGTTTTGAAACATCCAACGGCATAATACGTGAATTCTACCTTTTAGCTGCATTTCGCTATACTCTTAACCGTTATGCCCATGACAGTGGGGTCCTTCATATCCCACCGCTCGGTCAACCAAATGACGGGGAATGCCGAGTGCAACGGGATCCTTATCAAGGGTGGGTTTCGAAGCATTCAGATCTAGCTGTTACGAGAAGGCACTTGGACATTCCTCAAATACCCATAATATCGTCACTTGCCCTTTGCGTCTGAAAGAGATTCGTCATGGTAAATGCGTCAACTCCATGTAACAATCCACCGAGAACTCAGACCTCTAAACCTCTGAACCTCTGAACCTCCTCAAAGAAGCAAAGAGAGCGGCGCTCGCTCTTTCACCCGCCCGGCCAAGTCCGCAAACACAAATACAACCCCCCCCCC
>JUDQ01000208.1:0-31018 GCA_000812075.1 Scedosporium aurantiacum
GGGGGGGGGAGAGAACATCAGGAAAACCCTAGAACCAACTAGATTTTAAGAAATTAAAAAGGGGAAAAGAAAAAACCTTGGACGGCTGCTACATGACTCCCATATTATTTAGACGGGATACCGTTTCTAAAGATCCCACGTTTTAATCAACGAGCCGAGGATCGGACTCGATATATTTGATCCTTTCGGTAAGCGTGACTTGTGAAGAGGAGATGGGCCTTAGCACGGCGCCCGGATTGTCGAGTGTACGCGTAGCCTCCTTTCTTTTCAATCTGGCTGTTTTCTCGCGCGCGAGCTTCAACTACGTCTTCGTAAATTACATTTTGCGAGCCATTTCAATGTCATGACACAACACCATGTACACCGGAGAGAAAGAGAGGGGGTTGCTCCTCAAAAGATGAACCGCACCAGACCACCCTCGCTTCCCACCTCTGCCATCGGAATGCGGGAAGGGAAGGGAAGGAAAAGGCGGGGAAAGGCGAGCAGGGGCCATGCTCCTCCCTCACAAGGTAAGAGCCTGCAAAGGGGAGGTGGAATCCACACACCCATTTCCTCACCCCGCAACTTTGACGACCAACCAGCTCCCGGTCTGCTTGACTGCTCCCCACCACCACTGCGAAAGGTTTAAGAGAGAGGGGGCGGCCTTAGTGTACACTAGAGCAACATAAGTGAATGTGTGGTCTTGGTCTTGAGAGTGGAGCCGGCCAACTCGCCTAGGCTCGGTTGATTTATGACAACATTGAACATTAGAGATGTGGAGGGCAATAGTAGACCCATCAGCGTACACTAGTCTCTGTCGCCTGGCACATCTTCGTAGTGTACAACACTGCAGGTGCGGAACCGACTTAACTCATAATATAGCGAGCTACGTCCGAGAAATGTATGCCCTAATGTGCACCAGAAGAAGAGGGAAGTAATCCGCAAATGTCTTGCCACTAGAACACGCAGAGAGCGAGGTGACACACTCTTCCAGGAGAGAGAGAGAGAAACAGACCGAACCTGGGGCACATCAAATCGATATTGCTCCGCACACCGCTCCACCGCAGGTATACATGATATTACTCGTCGCTGGTTTCGTCGGCCCGAAGCACCAGGAGGGGCATTACCAGAGAATCCGTTATTGTTGATACTTGCGTCCTTGTCCACATAATATATCGATGTTTCATCTTGATCTGCCTCCTCCCATCCAGCAATGCGGGGATCGCTCATTACCGCTTCCCCCGGTCTGATAACTGTGCTTCATTAAGCACTATCTCCATGCCCATGCGATGTCGAACAGGGGGCCAGGAGGCAGCATCAGCATATCAGCATCGCTCGAATGTCAAAAATGAACATCAATGACACTGCAGCAATGACATCACAGACGCAGAGCCTCCCGTTTCTGCACAGATTGCCTCGTTCAGGACCCTCCTTGCCCTTGCTTCCCGTGTTGAAGGGCCCCATGATCGAATCGAGATGAGCCCCCGGTAATCGAATACACCATAACCAGGAATGCAACCTCACCCCATCAATATTAGATTATCTTTCGCTTAGGGTAGAACTTTCCCCCAACACCTGCTCCCAGTTGCGCAATCCGCAAGTTGCACCTGGAAGAAACTTCAAGTACGACGAAGTGCACTTGTAATAGTCTGTCCCTGCTGCAATCTTGGACTGTAGTATTACGAACAACAATGTCCGTATTAATAAAAATAACGTCTGGAAAGTGGTCCGTTCCTATCGTCCCTATCTCCCCGCCAGCTTTCCTACATCGGAGTTGCGTGCTGCGACGGTGCAACTGCGCAAGGGGCGACATGCGCTTATTGTCGCTTTTATTTCTGCGTGGGGCCTGGAATGGACCTACTAAGGTAGTTTACATTTTGACCTGTTCAATGTCATCAATGCCAAATCGGCTTCTTGATCGGCTTCTTCCGCTGCCACGATGCTTCGAAGGCCGAGGGTTTGCGAAGTTAGTTAGCAAGAGGTTAGATGAGATAACGCTAACCTTATCTCAAAGAGGCATCTACTACGTAAAACCAGCATCGATCGATCCCATGCTCTCCTTGACTCAATTCGTTCTTGAGGGGGGTCCAATCCATTCGAAGATATTTAAATACGTTGATTCTCTCTTGCTTGAAACGTCGTAGTTTCAGAACTTTGCATTTTCATACAAGCCCTTATCTACCATCCCAACCCCCGAGTCTCGCGATTTCACCCCCGGAACAATGCTCGCCGTAGTCTTCGACGGTCCTCACAAGGTCTCCGTTCAGGAGCGACCTATCCCGAAAAGTACGGGTCAAGCTCTTCCCGCCCAACAAACCTCGGCGCGTGCATGAACAAAACAGAATGAGACATACCAGATGGCTTGACCTCGCTGACCCCAATTGATATTTACACAGTCCAGGAAGATGAAGACATCATCGTCAAGGTCAGCGCGTCTGGCCTCTGCGGCTCGTGAGTATTCGGCCCGCCCGCCTGTTTGTGTGGTGCTGGGGTATCAAAAAATGCACCCTCGATTGTAACCCCACCCCCGCATTGCTGCGACGATGTTAGGCTGATGATGAGCTTCAAAGAGAATTGCATACTTTCCGAGGCCTAGAAAAGCAAGAGCCCGGCTTCATCATGGGCCATGAGTTTACCGGAACTGTAACGGAAGTCGGTTCTGCGGTAAAGACTATCAAGGTCGGAGACAAGATCGTGACTCCCTTCACCACCTCATGGTACGTGTCGCATATCAGTCCCACCAGTGCATATCACACCTTTCCTTGTAAAAAAAAAAAAACAAGATTACTGAGAGTACCCAAAATAGCTTAAAGTGCTTCTATTGTCGGAATGGCTTCACTTCCCGCTGCGAGAAGAGCTTACTCTTCGGCTCCGGCGCCCTCGACGGCGGCCAGGCCGAGTACGTCAGGGTACCTTTCGCCGACGGCACCGTTGTCAAAGCGCCTAGCACCATCTCCGACAAGGCCCTCGTCCTCATGGCCGACATCTTCCCCACGGGATTCTTCGGCGCCAAGTCCGCCTGGCAGCTCCTCCCCATGAAGGAGAAAGATGACGTCACCGCCGTGGTGATCGGCTGCGGGCCTGTCGGTCTCTGCGCCATCCTCGCCGCTTTGGAGTACAAGCCCAAGCACCTCTTCGCCATTGACGCTGTCGATAGCCGGCTTGAGATTGCCAAGAAGCTAGGCGCCGAGCCCCTGAACTTTAAGACTGACCCCGAGGGTATGAAGAAGCGGATTCTGGAAGTGACCGAGGGTCGTGGGGCGGATTTGGCCATCGAGGTCGTTGGTCTTAGTCCCGCGCTGAGGACGGCGTTTGATCTTATCCGGCCTTGGGGTGTTATCAGCAGCATTGGTGTCCACAATGCTGAGGTATGATTTTTCCTTCTTTTTTTTTTTCTTTTCTTTCGATTCCCCCTTTCCCTTATTTCCTTGACCACAAAAAGCTATGCCAATCGCTGAAAGCGAGGGCCGGTGGTGGCTAACCTTTCTTCCTGCGGCAACAGATTCCCTTCAACGGACATGAAGGATACGGGTGAGTGCATCCCCATATAACCAACACAGGCCGAGACGTGTAAAAAAAAACTGACGGCTCGCGCAGCAAAAATGTTCGCCTTCAGATGGGCCGTTGCCCTGTCCGAGCGATATTCGACGAGGCCCTCGCCCTTCTCGAGAAAAAGCAAGACAAGCTCGAGTAAGTTCTCAACCCCCCCTCCCCAAAACCCCCTTCGAAGCCCCGAGGGTTTCTCTTCTCCCAAAACTCACACCTTTGAAAGGTTCATGTTCGACAAGATGATGCCGCTTTCCGAGGCCGTCGAGGGATACAGGTTATTCAATGCGATGGAGGCATACAAGGTGATTTTCACGCTATAGTTCGGAAACTCCTCCTTCCACCTTTCTCGCTCGAGAGAGGTGTAAGGCACCGTGGTGGTTTCCCATGTAGCCCAGGAAAATTGGGAGCCTAGCGATCCCCACAAGCTGTAGTGAAAGAAAAGATGGGGGAAAAAAATTGAAAAATAGTATAAACGCCGCCGCTCCAAAATCTAGTTTTGCCGCGGCTTCACAACGCCATCGTGAACAATGTAGTAGGTAACCGTCGAATCATCGTGGACAATAGCCATGGTCAACCGCTTCTTCCGATCCGCGCCCCTCCAGTCCTTGCCGCTCGGTCCAAGCTCCGGGGCCTCGTCCCGCGGCGCTTGGGGTGGAATGGCGTCGATAGAGTCGAACACGGCGGCGAACTTGGAAAAGGAAAATGTCTCGTGTAGGTGGGCCGGCAGAACCCACTCGTACTCGGGTTCTTGGGTGTCTTCGGGTTGCGCGCCGGTCTGGCGCTCGATGTCTATGGCTTCGATCTGCTCGTCGGGGTGGATGTACAAGCGCTTGGGAGGGAGACCGCTGATGATGGTTCGCGGGAGAGGCTTGGAGGGGTCGTTCGGGCAGTGGGTGTGGAGCTGGATGTCAGTCCAGTAATGCTGATCCTTGAGGTTTTCGAGGACGCATGCGGGGACGTCCCGGTCTGGGAGAGTCATCTCGGTTTGCTGGGGGGGCGTGGTTGCCCTATGTCAAGATATCTGGTGAAGCTAGAATCAGGTCGACTTTTTTTTCTCGTTCCAGTTTTTCATGATGGCTTCAACATTGAAGGAATCAACCTTGATGGGTCTTAGTGTCTGACTAAGCCACGCACGCACCCACCAAGACCAACTTTGAAGCAACGAGGCATGGCTCAAATGTCAAATCCTGGTTCCACTGTCAGTTAAGTTGTGTCAATTGTTCACAATCGTCCAACCCTCACATCAATTGATGCTACCACCTACTCCTGAACGAATATACACGACTCGACTCCTCCAACAATGAATTGTACTTCGTACATACCATATAACTACGTTCGACTAGGTTGACGGATCCATAGTTGATCAACCCCCGAGTCAATTCACCATGTCATCTAAAGACGTCAATCTTTCTGTCCAACACGGTTTAGCCTTGAATGTGCAATAGTCCAATTCGCATCGACAAGCCAACCATCTAGAATATAGGTGGCCTCGATCCACCCCAGCGGAACAATTTGAGTTTGCTAGAGAATTGACTATCAATCGAAGATGGACCATGCCATCAAGAGGGATGGAGGATGTCATGACCGACTAGGCAGTTGAGGACAAAGAACCGCTCCATCCCGTCCTGGACATCAGTGGTTACTTCATGTTGCCCACCACCACCTAAACTACATCCCACATGGAATCAATTTTCCCTTGGCTCCATGCATCGCACGTGGTGGATCAGCAAAGGTCTGGCCAACAAGACTGGTTGACGAAAAGTTCAGTGGCAATAAAGCTTGACCCGGACCTCCAAAACGACCCGGCGCCCGCCCCCTTCCTCTGGGGGTGAAGAGAGGCCGCCACGCGCTATAAGCTTGAGCCATCGATCGGCTGATTTCTTCGACCCCTGTTTAGCCCTACTTCGGTAATGCTTAGCCCATGCAAGCCCGAACTGGCCTGGCGCTGCCCTCGACTCTTCATTTATTCGATGTTGTACTTCGTACTTCGTAATACGCGTACTACACAGCAGTAAAAAAGCACGGGCATATGAAAGCGGAACCCTTGATCATGCTTATTATTACGTCTGTTCCCCCAGATATGGGATACGACGAAAAGGCCGAATCCTGACCTTTTCTCATCTTTCCTCCCTTTTTTTCAACGTATTTTGTCTGCTTTCTTCCCGGCCCCCGTTTTTATCTTGAGGGGAAAGCGGCCGATTTAATTTCGTTTGGGAATTCTTCTTTTCAACAGATCATTCATCACGATGGCGTCGCCAACGGGAACTTCCACGCCCGTTGGCTCCCCATTCCCTCCTCTAGAATCCGAACCAGAATCCATTCTACCGACCCCGAGAACCAATAGTCCCGACTTGCCCCCGGATGCCCAACCGCCGCTCACCCTCGCCGGAAGGTTACGAAGGCTTTCGCAAAGCTTTGGGGAATCGGACCTGCCTGAAAGTTTCTGTGCAGCGACGGGCTCGTTCGCCTCCTCTGTGCTGTCCGCCCCACCCCGGCGGAGAAGCTCGCTAGCGTCCAGTGCTGGAGCTTCTCTCGGTACGGCGTCGCCTGCGCCCGAAGACGGCGGGAGATCGAGTAGAGCGGCGTCGTTGTCGATATCACCACCGACTGTAATTGCGAGATCGAGGAGAGGCACCGAACCCTTGCCCGAAACGGCGGAGCATGAGCATGAGCATGAGCACGAGCACGAGGTTACCGAAACTTCTAGTGTGACTATCGACCGAACCCCGTCGCAAAAGGAGCAAAGACGAAGCGATGAAGCGGTGACGGAGAAGCCTCAGGGACTACTCGCTGAGGGTACAGGCTTGCTTAGTGAGGCGGAGCAACCATACACAGGTACGGCACCGTTCGAGAACGGATACCATTTCCCACCTTCCCATGGGTTCGTGGGAGCGACGAAGCTCGGCGCAATAGCGCTGTGGAATTATTTCCTTACGCCACTCGGATTTTTCGTCGTCATATACGGCCTGCTCGTCGTGGGTTGGGGAGGCATGATATTCCTGCTGCTCTGCAACGCCGCGCCGGCCATGTGTCACCCGACCTGCAACGACATCAACTCGCCCAGACGGATATGGATCGAGTACGACTCGCAGATCCTCAACGCGCTTTTCTGCGTGACGGGATTCGGCCTGGCTCCGTGGAGATTCCGCGATCTTTACTATCTTTTGAAGTACCGGCTACGTGGCGAGCACGTGGCGCTCCGGCGACTCGCCGGCATCCACCGCGGATGGTTCCGTCTCGAAGGTTCGCAGAACGTTCCCGTTCACATTGGACCGGCCGATTTCCTCGATACTGAGAAAGACGATGGCGCTGCTGGAGAGTATGCGCCTTTCCTTCCGTATCCGTTGAAGCGGACACCGAACCCGCCGCTGACGGGAATCCGAGCGGAACCTACCAAGGTCTGGAAGTTGGACACCGTCATCTGGGCCAATGCCTGGAACACCATCTTCCAGGCCTTGCTGGCGGGGTTCATGTGGGGGATGAACCGTTATGATCGCCCGTCCTGGGTCGTGGGGTTCCTTATCGGCGTTGCGCTCGTGTTGGCGATTATGGGCGGCATCTTCATTTTCTTGGAGGGCAGGAGGGTCAAGTCTGTGGAGGGTGTAGAGTTGTCGGAGGCGGATAAGAAGAAGCTGGCGGAGGATTACGAGCTGGATATTCCTCATTACGTGAGTTTTACCCGTCTTTTCTTTCTTCTTCCTCTTTCGACTGCTTTTGCATTGACC
Organism: Scedosporium aurantiacum; assembly: GCA_000812075.1. Taxonomy (NCBI): domain Eukaryota; kingdom Fungi; phylum Ascomycota; class Sordariomycetes; order Microascales; family Microascaceae; genus Scedosporium; species Scedosporium aurantiacum. The sequence goes on from JUDQ01000208.1 coordinate 7,254, forward strand.
ATCTCGATTTTGCTAACGTGGATATGATGATCTCTAGAATAACCTCAACGACAAACCGCCTAAAGAGAAAAAGAAGAAGACGAAACAATAACTCTCTAATGCTGGACCGAAGGAATGTGTTTTATCTCATTTTCACTCTCATTTTCCGAGAAATATCACTTGATATATGTAACAACTCGAGCATTGTTTAAAAGGACTACTTCTTTTCCTCTACTTTTGGTATGGCAAGGTGATGGCTGAGGGTTTAGCAATACGTATGCGATTGATGGATTCTATTTGGAGTTGATACACGGATACCCATCCCATACAAGCGGCTTTAGAAATTGGAACGGGGAGGTTTCTCATGGGATACAAAACCGGGCGCTTGAGTGCATTGTTTTTCATCGTTCTAGACATACTATCTGACACTTACAACACTCTTAATTATCAGCTACAAATCTGAGAATTATCTCGCTAGCTAATCTTTAGTTTACACTATTTTCATGAGATCGGGAATCTGGCGGAGCTATCATCAAATGGCCTGATCGATGGATGCAACACTGATCGATCGATGACATCAACAATTGCAGATAAGCCGCCTCACAGGCTCACTTTCGGGCTCAAGCTTAAGACCGAGCTTCAGCGGCAGGCACATTTCTCCGCTGGCTTCCCTGTCCTAATTCAGGCCACATGACTCTCTCACTGGTCAGCCGTCACGGGGCCACAGTAAGGGACCGGGGTTAATAGCGATTAGTGCACCTGGAGCGGGGGGAACTTACAGTTAGCCTGGCGGCTCGTTTGGGTGGTTGGTCACCGTGTTTTAGGCGGCCACAATTGCCTGGCACTGCAGCGTAGCAGCCAACTCTATCATTGATCTCTAGCCGAGCACGTTATCATCCGCATCCACTTCCGCATCCACGACACACCTGCCTCAACAATTGAATCTCACCTCCTTCTTAATCCCGTTACCATCCCTCCCTCTCTCACCATTTCCATCTGTGACTCTACAACACATGAATTTCTCATAGAAATACCGAAACAACTTACAACCTCCCATTACCCCTTTGCTCCGCCTGCCGGCACGCCGTCACAATGGCGTCGAGGCAACTGATTCCATTCTTGGTGGCCATGATGCTGCTGACGGGTGTTTGCAACACCTTGCTCACGAAGTATCAGGTAAATAGCCCTTTCCTCCCCTTCTTTTTCTTGGAATTTGTTTGTCTTTCTCCCTGTCGTCCGGATTGATCTAACACAGGATTGTCAACCCTCGACAGGATAACCAATGTGTCCGCAACTGCGACGACGCGAATCCCTCCCAGCGCCGCTACTTCCACCAACCCGTCCTCCAGACCCTCCAAATGTTCATTGGCGAAATGGGCTGCTGGCTCGTCATCGGAGCCGGCGCCCTCTACCGCCGCTACATATCCAAGAAGGCCTCGGCAGCGGGCTACGAGGCGATCAACACCGACGACAACGACGCCGCCGACCCCGCCGATAATGACGGCATTGTCCCCCTCAAGTCCGACACCGAGCTCAAGGGCATCCGCCTGCTCCTCCTCTCGCTCCCGGCCATCTGCGACATTTGCGGAACGACGCTGATGAACGCCGGTCTTCTCATGGTCGCCGCGTCGATCTACCAAATGACCCGAGGCGCGCTCGTGCTCTTCGTCGGTCTCTTTAGCGTGCTTTTCCTCAAGAGGAAGCTGTTCCTCTTCCAGTGGGTCTCGCTCGTCGGTGTCGTGCTCGGCGTCGGCATCGTCGGTCTCGCCGGTGCGATTTGGCCCGATGATCAGAAGAAGGCGCAGCTGCTGGCCCTCGCTTCGACCGAGGTTGCGTCGGATGCGCTGCTTGCCGTCGTTGGTGTTCTCCTTATTGCTGGTGCCCAGATCTTTACCGCGACGCAGTTCGTGCTCGAGGAGTACCTGTTGGAGAAGTCGACGATTGAACCTATCCATGTTGTCGGTTGGGAGGGCATCTTTGGCTTTTTGGTTACTCTGATTGGGATGGTGGTTCTGCACCTCATCATCGGAAGGACCGAGGCTGGCCAATATGGTTACTTTGATATGGTCGAGGGCTGGAGGCAGGTCACCAGCAAGCCTGAGCTCTACGTCTCCAGCCTTCTCATCATGATTAGCATTGGGTAAGTGATCCCCGCCCGAGAGTTTTCCTCTCTGACCCAAAAAAAAAAAAAAAAGAAAGGAAGAAGAGAAAGTGCCTTCCTTTATAACGAGAGTTCCTAACATGAGATTCTCAGTGGCTTCAACTTTTTCGGTCTCTCCGTCACACGCAGCGTCAGCGCCACCTCCCGCTCCACGATCGACACCTGCCGTACCCTCTTCATCTGGATCGTCTCGCTCGGCCTCGGCTGGGAGACGTTCAAGTGGCTCCAGGTCGTCGGTTTCGTCCTGCTCGTGTACTTTACCTTTTTGTTCAACGGCGTCGTCAAGCCCCCGTGCAGGTTCTTGCAGGTTGAGGAGGAGGTGGAGGAGCTTTTGCCCGAGGAGCCCATTGAGCATAACTAAGGAGAGGGTGGTGATGAACTTTTGACAACTCTTCCCTCTCTGCCCGCCCCCGCGGGTGTGGTATGTGCAAGGGGGAAAAGACGTCTTAGGACGTTGGGGGGAGTGTTCATGGTATGAGAGATATATATGTTATTCCTAGACATACATCAGACAAGGTGAGCCGAGCGGAGTTTATGGCGTTTTGTCTCGTCGATTTCTTTTTTGTTTCTTTTATTGCAGGTTGCTTGTAATTGCCTCTCCCAAGGTCTGCTTTGGATTGGGTAGTTAGCCGGAGTAAAGATTGGGGTATATAACTGGCATTTTTCTCAGAGAGTTATTCTCGAGTGTTATTCTCGTTCTCGACTTGTGTGATTGATGCATATCTTTTGGCGAGGTAGATAAGACAGGACACATTCTAGCATGATGGACAACCCAGAACCAAGCCTTATCTACGTTAGACCCTAGGTTATTGCACTACCAGATACTATAAGTGTAGGATTCGTGTGGATTTAACATCTAGAACACCAAGCCAGCTATTCCGGTAACGCCATTAGACTTGTAGGAGGTAAGGAAAAAGGAAAAGCAAAAAAAGATGTAAACAAAAACCAAGTCCCAAACCGAAACCCGCTGTGCATCCCAACCCATTGTTACAAAGAAGAAAACAAGTCAGAATCCGAAGCAGAAGCTTCTCTCCCACTCATCCCCATCTCAGACCCCGCTTCTTCCATTGCACCCCTTCAGTTGAGCCAAAAGAAAAAATAAAATAAAATAAAATAAAATAAAGAAAGAACTCCTGCCGCATGAGCGCCTCTCATGAAACGTTACAGAGCAACTCGGCCTCCAGAATAAACTTGCCCTCCTTATACTTCTCCGTCGTCTCGTACGCCTTGTCGTACTTCCAACCGACCGTCTCCTTGCACTGGCGGCACGAGATGTCGCGGACGACGTGGCGTCCGGTGGTCATGTTTCGCTCGGAGGCTTCGCCGGTGTCGATGTTGACGACGGAGTTGAAGAGGTAGGCTTTGCCGTGTTGGCCGCGGAAGTTCTATATTTGTTCGCCTCGGGTGTTAGTTTTTTTTCTTTCCTCGTAAATATGTCCTTTTTTTGGTAAAAAGAAAAGAAGGGACGCAAGGGATAAAGGGAGGGGGGGAGGAGGGGGTTGGATTTACACGGCTGATGATGTCGTCGTGGTTGGCGAGGTGGGCTTTGCAGTTCTTGCAGCCGTAGATGCGGTTGCTGTTTAGGTAGGTGTTGTAGACGAGGCCCATTTTTGCCGTAGGGAGAGGGGGTTGTTTGTAGTTTTTTCTGAACTTTGAGCAAGAGTAGGGATGATAGCTTCTTTTTTTTTAGTTGCTTCGGGCGTCGATGAGTTGAGTGAAGAGAGAAGAGGGAAGAGATTCGGAGCTTGGGTTCAATGATGTGATGTCAGGCGAAAGGGGTTCACCGTATTGAAGGCCTCGTGGTTTCACCCCCCACCCTAGCTCGGATTCGGGATTCCGCGGTTCGGTTGATTATTGTGCTCGTTTGTTTATTTGAGCAGGGCAATAGTCACAAAAATGCAAACACAACTAATGCTACTGGTATGGGGGAGCTGTTGTCTGGAGCTTTCTCTCGCTCTCGCTCTCGCTCTCACTCCCGCACACACTCTTCTTTCTGGATTCTCGACTCTGGACGGTTTTGGAGATAAGGGGGGAGTATCTTGGAGGATTGCGGGGAATGCGGGGCGGGTTCTACTCTCTAGAGGATAGTGTTGTCGTATTGATCGATCGGGAGGGAAACGGGAAACAAGGAGAGAACTGAAAAATGCGTAGGAAGTCTGCAGTGCGTACTATGGATGACGAATTGCCTCTAGAACAAGGTGGCGCAGGAGAGAAGAAGGAAGGTTAAAGTTGTAAGATGGTAGGCAGCCTTGAGGGAAAAGAAGGTTGAAGCTGGATCAAATGCAGTTGCAGTTGCAGTTGCAGTTGTAGTTGTAGTTGCATTTGGCAGGTTCAGGTTCGAATCAATCCAAGAAGGTACATGTACTTGGAAGTTCCGTGACAAGAGGTCAGCTGAGCTTGACTCTTGAGTCGTGGCAAGTTTAAGATGGGGCGGGATTCCGACTGCTGCAGTACTTTGTACACCGAGCCGTGCTATTGGAGTGGAGTGTACGAAGTATTTTGGGGATTGGGGATTGGGGGATAACTTAGTAGGACATTGGATTGATCAATGACGTCGGGCACGAGTTACACTACAATTGTACTGTTGTGTGCCATTGCTCCTGCGGACCTGCCAAATGCATCATTACTAATCTAGAATATTAGACGACGACCTCAGGTGCACTGCACAGCTTGGTCTTGGTCCTGAGTCGAAGAAGCACTCGCACTCGGACAGCGGAGCGTGTGAGTTGCAATGCTCAGCATGCCATGGTCTACCACGCCATAAAACGCCCAACTCGTTGGATTTCGCTATGCTTCCCAGGTCAATCGACAATTACACAAGGCTCAGTTTTCAGGTTGGGCCTGTCCAATCAGGCGGCTGTTTACAACAGACACCATCGCCTGTTGCCGCGAATCATCATGTCCACGCGAAGCATTGCGACATCTCGGTACAGCCGAATACGCTTAATTGATGACGAGGACTTCAGACGGGCGTACCCACTCATCGCAGCCTACATCGAAAACCCAACTCTTGCTTCATCAGTTAAGGAGTTTTTCACAGACTCACAGGCTTGGAAGTCTCCATGGTTATACCAGCGCCCGGGTGCAGACAGCAACGAGCTCATCAGCGACGACGATCACATAGCCATCAAGAAGTACACTAAAAACCTCGGCCTCGGCACTGAAACTACACAAGGGATGATGGATGCTCTAGATTGGTGGAGAAGCCAGATCCAGCCTTCACCTGACGCGCTGGATGAACATCCCGGGAGCAGCGCATATTACTTCTCCCAACAGGAGCTCATTGGAGACTATGCATCCACGGTTGCAGTGCTTCTCCTGTCACTCTGCCCAAACATCCACACGTTCTATGTTGGTGGCTCAATTCTCCCTGGCCCGCTGACAGACTACCTCCTAAAGTCAAACTATGGCCAGGTGCCCAAGCCAGCCCTCCAGGCTTTAGAACATGTGGAACATTATGGGTTTGAGGATCCTTGTCACGATGATAGGATCTACGATACAGTTGAATTCTTAGATATTTTCAGATACTTCCACCGACTACCTCAGATGACAAGCATCTCGATGGCCGGCGTATCGAATTATCAAGTAGAACGACGGCTCTTTCCACCCAAAACCTCCACTGGCATTAAGAGAATTCACTTGCGATATTCAGATATCTCAAATGAAATGATAGCTACAATCGTCCGTATTCCTACTGGACTTGAGGAGCTCTCACTCTCATATGGTGGCCTAAGATATATTGATGGCGGCTGTGCCTCTATTGATCTAGCATTCCTTGGCAAGTGTCTCTATCAACATAAGGCGACACTGCAGGTGTTAGACCTAGACTTAGGCTCAGCACTTGCAATTTCACTTTGGGAATGGGAGAAGGATATTATGTTGGAGGAACTAGAGGATGAGCATCGCTGTGATGAGTACTTCCACCTCGACAAGGCTATGAGTGAGGGTCCTCTACATCCGCGCGAGCTCGATGACAGCCGAGTAGATGTTGGGGGTAAGGGTATTGGGAGCTTTCGCGAATATGTCGCCTTGACCCGACTAAGTATCAGCATCCGGGCTATTCTCGGAGAACTTAAGTTCGAGTCGGTAACACTCCAGGACCCCCCTCATGCCCGCCTTATTGATATGCTCCCACCTAATCTGGAGTATCTTTGCTTGTATGGATATGAGAAAGGGAAGAGCCCAGACATGGATAGCCATATCATCGAGCTGCTGGAGAAGAAAGGAGAGCGACTCCCAAAGTTGAAGGAGATTGTTGGAGTGGATGTGATGGAGAGGGGAATATCTCCAGAGTGGTTAGAGCGAGAGCACGAGATAATCGAACTAGGGTGGGTAGAGGTGTAGATGCTTCCCAGGTGTGTAGGGAACCTCAAAAAGCGAATCTAAGCCCTGTATCTTGATAGGGTTGTTAATATCATAGATATGTATTAATAGTAGAGTAATATATAGATAACGAGAAGGATTAATGTAATGATATGTTGACCTCTATGATAACAACTTCTTCAGGCTCAACTTATCTTTTTCTTGCAGTACTGAGATGCCGAATAGATGATACCCTTGCGGTTGCGATGTCACTGCTGAGTTCTAGGACAGTCCACCATTCCTATTAAGGGGAAGGAAAAACATGATGAACTCGAGAGTGTTGTGTTCTTGAAAAATATACTCCTCGGGTGATACTGAATCGGACAGAGACCTGGGGAAAGGGTTTTCTCATGGATAAGGATAGAAATCATTGATGTCAAGTTATAACTAAGGAATGCTGAATCCGGCGTTCATTGGTGTTATTTAGGGGGTTGATTGTTCGGACACTTCAAATGTTACTTCCCGTTTTTCATCGAGTGTCCGAGAATACTAAATGTAGCCGCTGAATCGGCCGGATCGAAAATTGTGGGGCTTTGAGGAGTCATCCGGGCCGGACACTAGAGCCAGTCAGTTAATCATCAGTTCCCCCACTCATGCCACCGGCCTGCGAAGTACATGGACAAACCACATAGTCTCTCCTGTATGTAAACTTGTACTAACATCCCCTATATACTTAGTGTAGGGTCGTAATCGAGGTGCTAGGGGTTCCTCCCTTCGTTGTCAGCCGAAATTTATAGGCGGAATGCGTCCGTTAGCTGGGAAACAGATTTTAACTATTTGAAAAAAGAATGTGACAGCTTCCATGTCATGAACTAATGTGGATTCGTGAGCTGAGCAAAGGAAAAGATGAACGGGCTCCCACGTCACCGTCTAGAAAAAGAAGAAAAAAAAAATAAAAAGCAAGAAACCAAATGAAACGAAAAAGTGAGGGAGCTGAAAGATGTACACTCGAAAATCGCCCATTACAAGACCCATCCGCCCCCCCTTGTCAAGAACAGAGAGGTCGCGGAATGGAATGGGACAAAATAATATGAAAATTGGCCCATATCCCTAGATAAATTCCCATTGAAAAAAAAGGCAAATCAAATCCCTATTCTATCCGTATTTACCATGTGAAGGCTTCCTCCACAAAGTCGATCGTGCTATTGTATTGTCGGTTCCTCACCGCCCTCCTCACGTCATCGCTCAGAGTACCTGGTCCGCACACAGACACTGCCATGGCGCCAACCTGATGTTCCAGTTCGATCCCGATAAGAGTCTCGATGTTGGGCCTGCCGGGGAACATCTGAACTGTCGCCGATGGACTGTGGATCTCCTTGGTCGACCGTGGCCGGCTGACGAAGAGCATGATGCGGAGGACCTCACGGCGCCTCTCCATCGCGAGGACTTCGGTCATCCACGGCCTAATCCACTCGAGGTGCTCAGGGCTCTGAATCGTCCACACGAGAACAACCTTCCTCGTCGCCACTGTGCCGTTCGCGTAACCCGCTACGAGCTCGCGGACGTACGGCACCTGATGCGTGATGCCGACACCACCTGCAAACAGCATGACTGTCCCGTACGACTGAAGCGAGTGGATGGATCCGTAAGGGCCCTCTGCGAAGCACTTGGTCGTGAACCTGCCATCTGGGCTGTTGGCAGCCTTCTTGTACAACGTGTGCGTGACACCTGTGCGCTCCCTGACGATAAAGGAGATGGTCGACTTCTTCATCGAGCTGAGCTCCTGGACGTTCATCGCCAGCTTTTCCGAGCTAGGATCATGAGAATCCTCGCCCCACGCAACCGAGAACGGGTGAGATTGCCAGTATCCGAGGGTGGGAAAGTACAAGTACGCATGCTGACCGGATCGGAAGGTCCAGGGGCGGGCGAGTGTAACATTGATTCGGAGAGCGTTGCCGGGAAGAGCCTCGATAACGGTCCGGCTGCCACCTTTGCCAAAGTTCCGATACACGACACTGGCCATCCGGATAATACGGTCGAGAGCCCAGAGGGCAATAACAGCGCCGAGCTGCGGGAGCTGAGGAAGATCCTTGAGCTTCAAGTGATACCAGAGACCGATAATCGAGGCAATGGCAAGGAGGATGTGGAGAATCTTGAACGTTTCGTAGAAGGCGTGCCGGACGGGCCCAGCAGCTTGAAATAGGAGGGCAACAAACGCAATTGTGGCCTAATTTCGATTAGCATCGCTTGCAGACACAATGCTTGGTAAGAGACGGGTAGGCGGGTTTGAAGAGATAAAAACAGGGAAAAAAAACGTACAATGAATCCCCACATCATGAAGGGAACCTTCCAAGCGGTCGCCCACGCGGCAGCCCAAGATCCAGTCGAAGCCGACGCCCACAGGTGAGCGATGGTGTGAGCGACACCCTCGATAATGACGATACGACCGAACCATCGGTGAAGGAGGTTGAAGGTGTCGAAGGGCATACCGAGAAGCGGGATCAACGGGTTGTTTCGACCGGACATCACAAACAGGGGGATCTATTATAACCGAGTTAACTTCAAGAGGTGCAAAAAAGGAGACAGACGAAGCATCAGCGTACCATGTTGATGACGGAAAGATAGCCGGTTCGATCCCTGAAACGCTTAGCAGCGACGCCAAACTGCTCGGTAAAGGGAATACCAACAACCGACACGATGACGTTGGTAACGAAGTAGCCGACGAGGAATACAAGCTCCATACGCGTAGGGAGGGTGCCAACGTTGATGGCGGAGCTGAGTTGGAATTCGCGATTGTGCCTCTTCCGGAAAATCGGCGCGTAGAGAACATTTCGTTTGAGGAAGGAAAGTCGAGTGTTGGGAATGGCGAAGTAACTTTGCTTCTCGTTATTGAGACAGACCATCTGGCGAACTGTGGTGATGAGCTTAGTGTAGATCCTCCATCCGATGAGGATCACGGCGAGACCAGAACAAACAACCATGAGGTAACTCGCGAGGGCGGTATGCTGGGCGCCAATTGAAGCGTCCTCGGGAGCTCCATGTCCACCACCACCACCGCCTTGGCCACCGCCAGCAGCAGCCGATCCTTGGGAAGACATGACGACTGGGGGCGAGAGAAGGGTCGTATCACCAGCGATTCGAGAAAAGCGTAAATGGGGAAATACACGAAGATCGGCCTGGCAAACGGAACGGCGAGAGGGAGTCTTCCGTGCTAGGGGTTCCTTTCACAGGGTCTTGGCCAAGAGAAAAGGGTAGAGATCGGAGAACCAGTTTCGAGGGTCCTCTGTGGTCACGAGCCGATGATGAACTTGATGCGAATTGCTTTTTGGGTCTCGTCCCTGTCTTGGCTTGTCGGGTCCCAGTATTGTGTACTGGGCAGAAGCAACAGTCGAGCCGGAGAAGTCACAGTGAAAGAAGAAAGGAAGTTGCAGGCTTGGCAACAGGTTTATAAGAGTCAGTTGGTGGGCGTGTGAGAAAAAGAAAAGGTGTGTAGGTGTGTAGGTGTGTGCCACAGGCAGACCGAAAGTACAGGCGTGAACGAATTGAAAATGCGACGAAGATCCTGTGTCGTCGAGTCGGTAGAAGGGAATGGGTTCGATTCCGTTTGTTAGAAACTAACGCAACAGGTTATAATGCTGGTACCCGGTACCGGCTGGTTTGAGAAGAAAATCGCCCTCGGCGAGAGGGGAAGAAAGAGTGGTGAGAAGAGAAAGAGGCCAAGACTGTCAATGCAGCTCAAACAAGAGAATGAGAGACGTGAAGGGAGAACAGGCAGTGACAGCCACAGCCAAGCATACACACGGGCAAAGAGAAGAAAGAGCGTGTAGAAAGAGGGTGTTTAAGAGCAATCTACAACTCATTAGCCGCGTGATGCCTGTAGAGTAGAAAGGAGAGAAGAGCAAGAACGGGAAAAAGAGTGAAGCGAGTATATCATATAAGATGCTCCTTTAAGGACGATCAGTGTGGAGGGAGCGACCATAACGCACACTCATATGGGGCAGACAATTGGACAGACAATTGGACGGATTTGAGGTTGGCACACTTGCAGGCCTGCACCAGTGGGTCTGGACTTGGACCTGGACCTGGACCTGGCAGGTGCGAGGGACATGCAAGGGTACATCGACCAGGCCAGGCCAACCAGCCAGCCCACAAGTACAGGTACGGTACTACGTCTTCACTCGTACCAGCTGGGCTGCACACGAATACCCAATGAAGTATGAAGTACTTCTAGATGGTACGTTCCCTCTCCCCTACCCAGCCTCCGGTTCTCCCTTCTATTTTGGAACGTGCCGTCTCGGGCGAGGAAACCCAACACCTGAAGGGGAATGGGAACCCCGACCCGGGCGGAAGTGGTGCCCCTCTTGTACATTGTACTTCAATTCCTTGGATTTTCATGCACCGAAGATCTCCACATGGATTTTCTTGTGAACCGAAGAGAACGATGAGGACCCAAAAAAAAAAAAAAAAAAAAAAAAAAAAATAGAAAAAAAATAGAAAGCAGCCCAGCAGAGCGCTACGAGAGTCTCTTGCCTCGAAATTCCTATTGCGGCGATGACTCCCACCCGATGCTGAGGTCTAAGTCGAAGCCTTGCCTGTTCCTAGTCGTCGGCGACGTTTAGGGAAGTCTAGGGCTTTCTAGTCGGGGAACGGCGCAACACTCTCTTTCCACAGTTCCATAGTTCCACTGTCCCACTGAGATCGGGCGGCGTGTTTTCCACGAAGAGTACGAAGTACACATGAATTCAATTCAATGATGCAGGTACACGCTCACACCACAACGCCAGGCCAGTTGGTACAAGGAGCTTCCTCATGGTGTGCTGTACGAAGTAGGAAGTCGTTGACTCTGAAATCAGGGTCTGGGTTTTGGAGATTGACAGTCTGCCTGGTCTCACTTGGGAGCTTACGAAGTATGAGACTGTCCGCCTGCCGCTCCTGCATTCTCTTGGTCGGGCATAACGTACCAGTACATCGAGAGTTGCTGAATTCGCAACTAGGAGCCGAGTAGTGATACTTTTCTGCCAACATGTCAATTGATCGGTGTCTTGCTCTCATGGTCACGAACGAACGAACGACCCCTGGTTCTGGATGTTCTGGATGACTTTGGTACCGATATGTCACTGTGCTTTTGCCCCCTCTTCCTACCATACTAGTGTGCGTTCTTGTGGTCTCGCCATCATCTGTTCTTTCTGTTTCTATTTTTGACTGTATTTTGCGTTTCGAGATCGTTCACGTCAAGGGGTCGGGAATCGGCAGGATTTGACGAGCAACTACGAAGTGGGCGAGCTAAAGCCCGGCGTTTGTCGCCCGTTTCAACCCCAAAAAGGGCCATGCTACGAACGACCTACGAAGTACACTAACATTAAACCACACGAGTGTTTGCAAGTTGGAGCGGCCTCGCAACAAACAAGTAAACTATTTCCCTTTTTGACTAGTCTATCTAGTTTATTCACGTCCCACGCCACCTAGTGCGTCTTGAAACAACCGGCCGGAAGTTGGCGTCGAATGAGACTTGGCTTACGAGGTTCATCGCATGGGCCGATATACCCGATTGGAATTGGAGAGAGGAAGAGTTTACAAAGGTCGACGCCCCCGAACTTGCCCGCTTGCTGAGAAAGGAACAAGAGGAGGAAAAAAAAATTGACTGGCACTGGAGGATTCTCGTTGGTTGACCCCCCCTCGTCGGCAAGGGGAGGTGAGCTGGGACCATGTTTTCTCGGGAGAGGCGCTGCGAGGTGCTGATTGGGACGGTCGATCTCGCGGAGAGCCAGGGGTTGAGAGAAGTGGCAAGAGAATTTTGGGATGGCAGGGGCATGAAGTCCCTCCGTAATTTGATTCGGCTACTGGGGCTCGATCCGGTTTATTACATCGAAGTCGAAAACTCGCCGATTTTCACACTGATTCTCGCAACAGGTAGAAACGACACAAGGACAGTCGAAGTTCGAGGCACTCCTACGAAGCAATGCAATTCAATAGACTACACCACTTCGTATGTCACGGCATTATTCCAATTGCTGCTCATACATTGGAGCCAACAGATTGCAATAAATGCTCAGTTTCGAGTTAATATCTCAGAGTCTGGGGTATGCGTCGGGCGCTTTGGCGGAGCAGGGGAGCAGGGGTGAGGGAAGTGAGAGGAGGGGCTTTGCTCATTTATCTCGTCCTCTTGGGGCCCTTGGATAAATTGACGGCACACCCAAAGCAATGGATGTCCCACTCCTCCAGTGGCGAAATTTCGTGATTCCACTCGCGAAGGGCCCTGCGATAGATCAATTGATTGCCTTCCTCTCGGGCGCTCTACAGCTGGGCGGCGACGAACATGGCTTACAATAATATGGCCCCATCAAGCTCATCAATCTCAGAGCGGCTCGTAAATTTGCCTCCATCCTCCCCTCTTTCCTCGGTCTAGAAGTAATCTTAATATGAGGCTTGCATAATTCGGTATTTTGCAGCAGTTGCTTGCTTGCGGCTCGGTAGTGAGTGTGAGATTGAGAAGGACTCCAATCTCTTGTGACACCGGGGAAAGAGTTGAGGATGCCTCGATGTTGCCCATATACGAAGGACAACTTTATCCAAAGAGTATTAGAGCTTGCCTTGCCTCTCTTCGAATGAGGGACTGGTTTCACGTACCCCATGATGTACGCATTACAACTGGGGGCACTATGCCGTCTATCGATCGTGATAATGCCGTCTAATTGGAGGCATTCACAAAAACAAGCTTTTTCTCGGCCCTGCTGGGTGGTTAGATAAAGCTCCGCCTTTTTCGCGAGATGGTGTTATTTGGAGATAGTTCGTAATAAAACCTCAAACGAACTCATATCCATCCATGTCTCTTCACATGGTGCCATCGAGAAACAAGAGGTCGGGGTGGTCCCCTCGCATCATCGTTCGCCAGTCTAGACTCTGCAGCGGGGACACGCGACTCCCAGATAATTGGATCACGGCTTTCGTTTCCCTTTCCCGCTATCTTCCGCGCAGTTTTGGGCGCTGTCGCCGGGCGTCATTGTGTGCATCACTGCATAAGGACCCTGATCCGCCTCTCTCTCTCTCTGCATGGGAAAATGAGGTGACAATGGCCCTACATCTCGTCTATCTGACCAGGGCTTCCTAGAGGTGGGATTGCTTTCTCGCTTCAGCACACAACGCATGAGGCGCTTCCCGCGTCGATCTCTGTCTTGGCAGCAGGCCTTAGTTGTCTCAACGATCCTCTTGTTGTAGCCAGCTGGGTCCGCCTCCAGCTATTGTGCTCGTCAGCCCGGTTTCTTGGTTTCTAGAGAATGATCTGTTATCGATTTTCGGGAATTCGACTCCCTTCCTGCATATGCTGGTTACTCCATGAATGCTAAACATGGTTGATGTTGTCATTATTTCCTCGAACCAACATTGATGATTTTACGCGCGGCCCCAAGCATCGACACTCTCTCGTGTCCTCTTGTATTGGCCCTAAACGAAACCTCGAGGAGCAGGAAGAAACCCTCTGAAGTCACGTCTTTACAAAAATGCTTAAATCACCCTAGAAGAGGAACAAGAAAGAAAAGTATCTCAAAAATACACTCCGACGGTCTCTACGTCTTGCTGCACACTGTCATGGTCGCGATTCCTAGAATCGTAGGAACTTGGCTCTTCTAGGACAGATCCGGAATAGGAAGCGTCTAAGTCGTCGTCACCAACCTTTGGTGCCAAACACCTCTGTCTATGGGCCATCTCATAGGTCTATCTATGGCTCTCTCCCCACGCATATGCAGAAAAGACAAAAGTTGAAACACTCCAAGGAAACGCAGCATTCCTATTCAGAGTACTTCGTAATATCCCCATATTTCTTGTTTCAAGTCCCTGCAAACCAGCAAGCCTTTCACCCGATGTCATGCTCCGATCACAGAACTCACCAGAAAACTCTCTCATACTCGTCAGTATTTCGGCAACTCTAGCCGTACATCATGCCAAAGATAGCTTCAACCACACGTGGTTTTCCTGCCAGTTGATGCGTCACCCATCAACGCCATGCCCTATCCCATGCGACCATCTGGATGTTTGCGCCGACTCCTGAAACCACCAAAGAAAAATAGCTCAAAGTAAAAATACATTTGATGCTAGCGTTACTGCTACTCCAACAATAGCACCCATAACCTCCCCCATAACCTCCCCGATAACCTCCCCCTAAAACAAGAGTTCGTCATCACTACTCCCCAAATGAGCCCACGATGAAATCCGGCGCACAACCTTACGCCTGACAATAGGCCCCGCAGACCCGCTCCGCACGCCTCGCAACCGCGCTTCGAGCTTCTCGCCAGCGGCCGGCATTCCAGCTGCGGCCACGGCGGCGACCTTGGCGTTTCGCCCGTCGGCCTTTGGAGCTAGAGGTGGCCGGCCTGTCCGCCTTTGAATTGGCGGCATCGCGATCTCGTCGTCAGAGGAGTCTGTTGCGAGGAGAAGACTGTCGCTTATGCTCGTACGCGTACGCGTGCGCGTGTTGTTCCTGCTCCTTGTCGCGATACGTGTTTGGACGGTGACGACTCTGGCTTGTGGTCGTCGCCTACTCGTTGGGTTCTCCGCTTGCGCCCGACCAGTTGGTGCCTTGCCCGTTTGAGCTGTTGGTAGTGGCGTGCGGAGAATCCATTCGCTGATTCCCTCGTCCCATTTCCAACCAGAATAAAGTGAAGTCGCCGTCTGATCGCTGCCTTCCTTTTCGCCCAGAGGTTCGGCCGCACGACCAGATGACGAAGATCGCCCAGTACAAGTATCCATGTCAGACATCATGGTTTCTGCGTACGCAAGGTCCCTAAGATCGCTCGTCCTCTGCGCGAGCAGGAATGCCGCTTCCCTCCGTAAATCTGTAATATCGCGCTGCGCAACAGTCAACCCCGCAAGCGACTTGCATATTGTCGTGAGATGTTCGTGGGCAGGTGATCCCGATCCGCGGCTACAGTGTTGCGCCACTGAGCAGAGCAGTGACGTTGCGCTTTCGTAGAGGCTCTTATTCACCACCTTGGAAGACTTGTTCGCTGGTGCTTCTATCGCCGCCTCCACCTCCCGCGAGTCGGCACAGCTAGTGTTGTCGCCAAGCCCTGCTGTCACCATGTAGATGCCAAACTCCAGTACAAGTCGGGAAACCATGCTCCTTGCCCGCCGACGTTCTACTTCAAGCCTCGCAAGTGAGCCGCCCAGCGCACAAAGTACCGCCCTGGATATTCCGTCCTTGGTCTCCGGCGCTCTGCTTCCGTCATTTGCCCCTACTGAGCCTGACATAATAGCCATCGCCGTTACTGCTGCGACTATGCTCGTAAACATTTGTGCAGGCGTCCGGCGGCTGCTGGTCTTCGTCTCGTCTTCTTCCTGCGCCGTCGATAAAGAACTGACAAGTGACCAGATCGCGACGTGGAAGAATTCGAGCGTCCGTGTACATGCTGCGCCGTCAACCACGAATTTCTCGCTCAAGCCGGCCCAGACGGGCTCAAAGACCTTTATGCACAACCACTCTCCTGAAATGCGATTCTCCGAGATGAGCCGAGTTAGTTTCTCGAATAAAACAGACCATAGGTTGTGCCTCTTGCAAAAGGTGATGAAATACTCCAAGGGCTCTATGACCTTTGGTTGCGGTGGTGGCACGTCCTGTTGGGTTTCTGCCAATGGATACTGGTGTTCCATCATGGAAACGAGCAGCGTCGTGGCTTCGTGGAGACATTCCCGTTGAACGCATGTGCTAATGATGCGCTTCACAACGGCAAAATCAAGAAGCTCTTCAGTGACGGCGTCGCAGATGATACTCATGGCATGAGCTCGTACCATGTGCCGTAGCGGTCCCCAGCCAGAAGCAATGCCGCTGAAGCCCTCCATCTGATCATAAATCTCCTGTGCGGCGTCCTGGGTGTTTATGGCAGACTTCTCCCCATGTCGCTCGGCCTCCGCAGCATCCCATTCCTCAATTCGTTTGAGCTGGTGAGGCACCTGCCGAAGACACATTGCAACGAAAGACCGTGGGTTCGTTGGCCGACGATTAGTCTGGTTTGCCGCATGGTGGAAGAGAGCATCGAGCGCCTTGATTAATGCATCGTACTGGCGTTCCTGGTCCAATTGAAGTGTACTTTGACTTTGCGTAGCAACCGGTGTTGTCTGCAGGCTCTTCGGCGGTCGGCCCCGCGGTCGGCGGCCAGTATCCTGAGTTGTCGAGACAGTATCCCCATTCTGGCACCAGGATGGTATGAGCCGCAAGTTCAGGGAAGAAACCTCGTGGGATATTCCCCGTATCCTACGGACTATAGGGGTTGACATGAAGAGCTTTCCCGGCGTCTTCGGCGCCCTGGAGACGGCGCTAGGGACTTTGAATTGCGCCCGGGATTTTCCACCATCGTTTCCCGCGTCGGCTTGGCGTTTCCTCTGAGAATATGTTACGCGGGCTCGTTTCGGCTTCGAGGGATCATAGGCTTCGTCCTCTTCTAAGATATTCTTCCTCCTCTTCCCCCCTACCGTCCGGCCCTTGAGATCCTGTCCGGTGAATGCTGCTTCTTCATTAATCTGGCGCAATTTGTTGAGGCTGACATGGATCGGCCGTAGGAGGCGGAGACATCTCTGCGCAGTCCAGCTTTGCGTCACGTCGTCACTTGAGGCTCCGGTTCTGACTCGGCGAGATGGGCGGCCATTGGGGGGAGTGACGTTCATTCTCGAGAAATAACGATATATGGTGTCGATAAGAATGATGTAAAGGGGGTTAAGGATAGCTATTGAGACATGACCGTCTGAGACTTGCGCAGGGGAGGTTCAGCTTGATGCCCCTTAGGCGTGCATAGCCGAGAGAGGATAGAGTCGTCGATGGTGTGTCGTCGGCTGGCGAAAATGGGGAGGAAGAGAGTATGGACTGCGTAAAAGATGACCCCTAAAATATAATGTTAATGAATGCGAGTAAATGCCGTCAATTCTGCTGCGTTGTGATGGCGGCTTCGACTTGGAGATGTTTAAGAATAATAATAGAGCTGGAATGCCATCGTCGCAAATTCACTCTGCTGTCGTTGTTTGGTTCAACGTGGTTGCGATGTTGACAAACTTCCTAATTAGGGTTAGCTACAACACTGGGCTTTCCCCAGGGTCTCCATACGAAGTAATTCGGGGACGTGTCATGGTGCTTTGGGGGAATCGTGCCACCAGTCCTCGCCAGCTGCAACCACTGAAAATTTAGATAAGCTTCACGCCTCCAGCTGGTAAGGTTGACCTCCGCGGCCGTCTGGTCATTTTGCCCCTTGTCAATTGGACGTCCCAAATCCCGAACTTTGCCGGGTCCGACATATGCAGAGCTACATCAGAGGCCCGAGGGGACCAGAGGAAAAGTTCAGAAGGTGCGAAGAAAAAAAAAAAATCTCAAAAACCTCAGCCGTGACTTCCACTCTACCTTTCCTCACCATACAAATCTTTAATCCTCCAATTGGCCTCCCAACGCAAGCATCTGTCCTCAGAGGCCAGCTTCTTTCTATTTTGATCTTTCCTATACACTCCCTATTTCTCTGTATATTGTAATTGTGAGAAGAGTTGTTAGGAATTTCTCCCGTCTTTCTTCTTTTCTTTCGTCGCCTGCTTCCTGCTTGAGCTCTGACGTTTGAGCTTCCCGTTGCATCCACGTTACGATCTACGACTCGACTCGATAGTTTTCTATTGTTAGCAGTTTTTGACTTTAGAAAACATGTCCAAACAGGAGTCTGCATCTTCTCAGGCTAAAGGTTCGTTACATCCACGAGGTCATGCCATCTTACAATCCCACGTTGCCTTGCATCCATTGCGATGTTCTCCCCCTGCGACCGCTCGTGTGCTGACATGATGTCGTGGCCTCTCCAGAGAATGGCGATACCCCTGTGCTAAACGGCTCCCGTCCCGAAGACGCTGAAGCTCCCGAGGAGCAGGTTGATGCTGGCGTGGACGGTAAGCTCTCGTTTCTTTTCCCCCCTTAGCTCTTGCCTAAGCTATGTGCTCGCAATACTGACGTTTGACAGCCATCGTGACTCTTACCGTCCTCCTCCCCCACGCTCCGCATAAAATCCAGGTGCAGGTTAGCACATTTCTCCCCACTCCTCCAAAAATGCTTCAGAATGACCGACTGACAGTCTATTTTTTGCATAGGTGTCCACCCAGGAGCAAGTCCACGAAGTCCGGCAATCCCTGATCGATCTTCAAGCCGCTTTCCAATACACATGCTTCCGCCTCGAGCACAACGGAGAGCGCCTCAATGACTTCATCACTCTGGCTGAGGTCCCCGAGCTTGTCTCTAACCCGGAGATCAAGCTCGTCGAGGAGCCCTACACCGAGAGGGAGGCTCGTCTGCACTTCGTGAGAATCCGGGAGCTTATCGGTGCCGCCGGGGACCGCTGTGACATCACCTATGGTATCCTTCCCGGTACATCCCTCCTCGGCGACTTGCCTGTTGAGCAGCAGGGTGAGGATGCCAACGCCCAACGGTCCCCTGTCGCAGACTATGACTTCGAGGGCACACCTGCCCTTTCGGCCCTCGTACCAGCTGCCGAGGAGGCTGCTCCCAAGACGATAAAGTCGATTGCTCTATCGTCGTGGCACCCCCCTCCCTGCCACCTCCGCCAAAAGGGTCACCTTCTATACCTCGTTGCTTCTACCAACGAGGGCGAACAGTACCAGATCACGTCACATGTCGGAGGCTTCTACGTCAACAAGTCGTCGAACGCCAAGTTCGATCCCTTCCCCAAGGGCACTCCCAAGGGCCACCAGGCGCACTCGCTCCTGAGCCTCTTGGAGCTCATCTCCCCCAGCTTCACCGAGTCGCTTGCCAAGCTCCATGAGCACAACGGACGCAAGGACCCTCTCGCTGCCTTCCAGATCACCCACGCCATTCCCGCCGCTCCCTGGGCCGTCCCTCCCTCGAGCGCTCCCCAGTGCACCCACCAGCCCGACCCTGCGAGATCGCAGGAGACGTACCTGATTGGCGGTATTGAGAATGCTGACACTCTCCGAGACTGGAATGAAGAGTTCCAGTCGGCCAAGGAGCATCCCAAGGAATCCGTCCAGGATAGGGTGTTCCGTGAGCGCCTTTTGGCCAAATTCTTTGCCGACTACGTTGACGCCGCTACGCGGGGTGCCATGATGGTGGCTCGAGGCGAGATCCCTCCCTTGAACCCCACGGAGTGCACCGATGCGCAGATCTTCGTGTATAATAACGTCTTCTTCTCTTTCGGCGCTGACGGAGTGGGCACATTCACCACCGAGGGTGGTGACGAGGCTGCCAGGGTTGCCACTAGCAAGGACGTCGCGGGCGTGCGTCTTGTGAACCAGTTGGACATTGACGGCCTCTTCACTGCCGCTACCGTCGTCGTCGACTACCTCGGTAAGCGCGTTGTTGGCCAGAGCATCGTCCCTGGCATCTTTAAGCAGCGAGAGCCTGGTGAGCACCAGATCGACTACGGCGGTGTTGACGGCAAGGATGTCGTCACCGCTGACGAGCGATTCGCCGCCCCCTTCGAGAAGCTGTCCCGCGCGCTCAAGGTCAAGAAGCACCCTGTCTGGGACAAGGAGGGCAAGCGATTCGACCTCGAGGCCAGTGTGGAGACCAAGGGCCTTCTCGGTACCGACGGACGCAAGTACGTCCTCGATCTCTACCGTGTTTCGCCCGTCGATATTGCCTGGTTGGAAGAGACCGAGGCGGATGAGGCGTCTAGCAACGGGGCTCGTTATCCTCACAGGATGACCGTCCTCCGCCCCGAGCTTATTGACCTCTATGCCAGGCAGAAGATGAAGGAGTGGGTCGATGCTGAGCTAGCCAGCCGCGCCAAGGCTAAGGAAGAGGAGGCCAAGGAGAAGCAGGAGGAGAATGCCGAGGGTGAGGAGAAGAAGGAGGAGGACGTGAGCAAGGATCAAATTGATCTCTCCAAGTTCCGATTCTCTCTCAACCCTGACGTCTACAGCGGCCAGGTCCCTCAGACCGACGAGGAGAAGGCCGAACTCGAGGCCGACGAGAAGAAGGTGCGCGAGGTCTGCCAATACTTGCGTGACCATTCCATCGCTGGCTTCCTCAAGGACCTCGTCGAATCCGATGCGGGCTTCCCCATGGACGGCTCGTCCCTCAGCCGCCAACTCCACAAGCGTGGTATCAACATCCGATACCTCGGCAAGATTGCATCGCAATGCACTGATGCTCGTCTCAAGTGCCTTCTGGATGTCTGCATTCAGGACATGGTTTCTAGGGCCTTCAAGCACATCGCCTCGGGCTACCTTCGCCGCCTGCCCTACACGCTTGCGCCGGCCTGCATCTCTCACCTCCTCAACTGCCTCATCGGTTTCCGCGTGAATGCCAAGCCTAATGCCGATATTGACTCGACGCTTTCGGCTCTCTACTCTGATGCTGACCTGTCTTTCGAGAAGGTAACACCTCAGAGCCTCAGGACCAACATCGAGGAGCAGGTGGTCCAGCGTTTCAGGTACACTTTGCCCAAGGACTGGGCGGAGCAGGTCAAGCCTCGCCAGCTTCTCCGAGAAGCCAGTCTTAAGCTTGGTCTACAGCTCCAGGCCCGAGAGTATAACTTCGGTATCGAGCCGGCCGCTGAGCAGGCCGCTGCTGCCGCCAGCGAGGCTGCCGCTCAGCCCGCCAACGGTCAGAACAACAATGCAGCATCAGGTGAGGGCAGCAATAAGAAGAAGAAGAAGAAGGCCAGGGACGGCTCGCCCGCCTCGACGGCGTCCAATGCCGCGGCCAACACCTTCACGGCGGAGGATATCCTGAACATCGTGCCTATCGTAAAGCACTCTGCTCCCCGCAGCTCGCTTGCCGAGGAGGCGCTCGAGGCTGGCAGGATCTCGATCATCCAGAACCAGCGCCAGCTCGGCCAGGAGCTCCTCCTGGAGTCCCTCTCGCTACACGAGCAAATTTATGGCATCGTCCACCCCGAGGTTGCCAGGGCTTACAACACCCTCTCGATGCTCTACTTCCAGATGGACGAGAAGGAGGTTGCCGTCGAGCTCGCCAAGAAGGCCGTTGTCGTCTCGGAGCGCACCGTCGGTGTCGATTCTCCCGAGACCCTCCTAAACTACCTCAACCTCGGCCTCTTCGTTCACCAGGCCGGCGACAGCAAGGCCGCCCTGACGTACGTCAGGCACGCTCTCCAGCTATGGAAGATCATCTACGGCCCCGACCACCCCGACTCAATCACGACCATCAACAACGCTGCCGTGATGCTCCAACACCTCAAGGCCTATCACGAGTCGCGCCTGTGGTTCGAGGAGTCGCTACGTGTCTGCGAGAAGGTCTTCGGCAAGCAGTCTATTAACGCTGCCACGCTGCTCTTCCAGCTTGCGCAGGCCCTAGCGCTTGATCAAGACTCCAAGGCAGCCGTTAACCGCATGCGCGAGTCGTACAACATCTTCCTCAACGAGCTCGGCCCCGACGATAAGAATACCAAGGAGGCCGAGAGCTGGCTCGAGCAGCTCACGCAAAACGCCGTCTCCATCGCCAAGCAGGCTAAGGACATGCAAGCCCGCCGTCTCCGCGCCGGCGTCAGGATCACCAACAACCCCCGCGCCGGTCTCGGCGGGGCGGCGGTGGGATCCGCGAGGGGAGGCGTCGTGCCGTCGGCTACCACCGACGCGGTTCCCAGCGTCGACTCTAGGAGCATCGACGAGCTGATTCGCTACATCGAGGGCACCGACCAGAAGGGAAAGAAGGTGAATAAGAGCCGCTCGGGCAAGAGCAACCCCAAGAGGAGAGGGGGCGCTTCTTCCGCCTCGAAATAAAAACGCTCGCTCACACGCCTAACCTCTCTCTCCTTCCTTCCTCTCTCCCCCCCTTCTCTCTCTTCTCCTCCGCCCTTTGAAGCGTTTGATCTCTCTTTTTGTACTCTGTATACTAGGAAACAAGAACGGCATCTGCTTTGAGACGTTTAGAATCCCCGTTTTTCTCTCCCCTCATTGTATTTCTCAGAATAACATTCTCGGCTTTCCCCCTTTTTTTTCTCTTTCTTTTCTTTTTTTTTTCGTATAGATGTACTTTTCTACTTGGTAACGCACCTCAAAACAAGAACGAGGGGGGAAGGGAAAAGAACGAAAAAGGCTAGGATTGGGAAAAGAATTCTTTGTGTACTAAATGAAAAAAAGTATCAAGGGATGAGTGTGGACTACTGAAGTAGGAAAGAAAAAAACGGTGTTTGGTTTGTTAGAGAAAGGAGGACATTCCCCCCTCCCATTGATCCCCCATTGATGGAAGGAAGTGTATTTTACTGTATCTACCTCGATACTTTGTGGGAGAATGAATCGAATTGTACGTTTAGAGGTCAGGCTCTCTTTTCTCTTCCTTGTGTGTGTCTTGAATGCTTCGAGTGTGTGGTGGGATTGTCTGGATGGCGGTCGTATCATGAGCTCTCTCCAATCTGCCTCCAAATCCGCAACGTCTGTCTTTCGAGGATAGGTCAACCGCAGATAATACAGAGGTCACAACAATAATACCTCCAATGTTGTGGATGAAGAAATGGAATGGATGAGGAGGGGACAAAGAGTCATTCACATCACATCTACCTGAAGCCCTAAAAAAAGGAGAGGAAGAAAAAGAACTTCAAAAACAAAACCCGAACAAGATCAATGCATGAAACACCAACAACTTTTCCTTTTCAATGAACCCAAACAACCAACATTGAATTCGCCATATTTCGGCGCCCAAACCTTTCTTTACGAAGGAGAAAACAGGAAAGAAGAAAAAGATACTGAGAACGCCAGAACCGTTTAACACCAAGCCCCGGGCTTGAGGGAAGCCTTGCCAAAACTCCTAGAAAAGAAATAATAGTAAAAAAAAAGAAAAAAAAAGCCACAGGGAAATATAGACAACACGAAAAGAAGTAAGTACTACAGAACAAGGTACAAGAAGGTCAAAAATATCCATTCGTTCATGGATGAAGGTGTATCCTGGGGGATTTTGTTTAAAAGGAATCCCGAGCCCTTGCGATGGGGAGACCCTGGCTTACGGGCGCATGATATGAGCCGATGCTTTGGAAGCCCCTGAATGGTGTGTTAGTTGGTGCACTTGGCGCTAAGATTATGAGATGATACTTGGGGCACTCCAGGCGCGAGGGGAACTCACTTTGCCAGGTCGAATCCTTGCTCCTCCTCAATGTCGGCAGCCGAATTATCAGCCGGTGGCTCCGGCGCAGGCTTCGTGGGGCTCAGCACAGGAGACTTGGTAGGTCGTGCAGGGGGACTGCTACTGTGAGGGAGACCGCCGCCCAACCTCCTCGATGGGCTGGCGTCGAATTGCGCGGCAGGGCGCAGCGGCGTGCTGCCAATATCGGCATACTTCCAGAACGGAGCAGGAGAGCTTGTCGGCATGTGCTGACTAGGT
>JUDQ01000208.1:31474-61951 GCA_000812075.1 Scedosporium aurantiacum
GGTTCGTCAGTTGATCGGGGAACCTTCTCGAAGGCCTTGTTGAGGGAGAGATTGTGTCGAATGGAGTTCTACAAAGGTGGGGTTAGTAAAGGAGACTAGCACAGCACAATGGGGCTTAGGAACTCCAAAGACGAAAGGGACCTACCTGCCAACCGGCTGGCTCCTGATGTCTGTAATAGGCATAGTTATCCATGATAAAGTTGTAGATGCCGTTGAGGTTGAGCTTGCCATCGTCCGTATGTATAATAGCCTGTGTAATCATCTGAGCGTAGCTGAACTGGGGCTTGATATGGCGATTCTCGTCCTTGGATAGATCAATCTCGAGAGTCATGCCGAACGGGGTTGCACTGCCAGGAGCCTGCGGCGATGTCATCTGAACCATTGTAGTACGCCGTCGTGCCGCTGAAGGAGGGGTTCCTGGACGACGGTAGTTTGGTGGAGCAGGCGCAATTAGCTGCTGCTGCTGTTGCTGGGCACTCTGGCTGCTACGGGGAGGTCTAGAGGCCGGGGCGGAAGACGGGAGATCATCGGAGGGCTGAGTTGTAGACAGCAGGGGCGCATTGATGACGGGACTAGGTAGCTCGGAGGGAGAAATACCGGCTCTCTGGAGATACGTCTCGTTGATGTGAAGTGGGCTAATTTCGGTAGGGAGCACGAACATCATTTCAACACCTCCAATCTCGATGACCTCGCCACTCTTGAGGCCCCTCGAGGTGCCCGACTTCAAGGGCTCTCCATCAATTTTCGCGCCGTTGCGTCCCTTTACGCGGAAGAACCACTGTTCCTCCTTGGTATCGAAGCAGATGACGGCATGCTGGCGCGAGACGGTCTTGCTAGGACCGAGATCGATATGGACAAAGTCCTCGTCGTCTGGTGCGGGAGGGTGAGCAGCGGGAGGGTCGGAAGCGCGACCGATGTTCACTTCGAGCTTCGTAATGTAAAAGGTCCAGTCCTGAGCGGCAACCTTTGCGTAGGCTTTGACGCCATCCTTGTTGGTCTCGTGGATAGCATTGGAGTGGTCTTTGCTCGCCTGGATACGCTGGTCTTTGGGGGAGGTTAGATAGTGGACGACGCGGGAGACTAGTTGGTCGCCTTCGCTTCCATTCCCGAGGACAGAGTCCTCTTCCTCGATGGGGTCTGTAGAAGGGGTGGGAACCGCCGTAGGTGGTTGCGCTCCGGCACTCGAACTGGCGGCTGCGGTTGTAGTCGAGGGAGCCTCATCGACCTTGCGGGTTTACGGGTCAGCGGAGAGGTTCTCGGGGGGAGAGGACAGAGGCGGGACGCGAAAAGAAGTGAGGGACTTGGGCTCAGAAAGTCGTGCCCGTGGTGAGAATGGACCAGCTTACCTTTCTGCGGCGCTTGGCAGGGCGGGTTGGCGACGAGTCGATGGCAGTAGGGTTATCCCTCTTAGACTCGCGACGAGCCTTTTGGGACCGTCGCGCCGACGGAGGCATGGCAAAGGGGCTCTATCAATTTCCACTACCACAAAAGAAAAAAGGAAGAAAGAGAAGAAAAGGAAATAGTGTCCAAAAGAAAGCTGTTGATCAGGATAATAGTTGGCCCTATGATGTGATGTGCGATGCGCGTGGTGTGTGGTAGTGAAAAATATTGAGGGTTTTGTAAGGTGACCAGAAGGGGAAAGTCAATACAGCTGGGCGATGGTCAATCAAAGCCACGAGAAAGGCCTCAATCCTGGGACCAAAGAGAGAAGAAGGACGCCACTGATGATACTGGCAGGTCGGTATCCGTCTTACCAGCAACAGGATGAATATGGATAGAAGGCCAATAGAGCAGGGTTGCACTTGAAGGTCTTGAAGTGATAAGATCAAGTGGCAGGGAAAATGGGGGGGGATTTTCTGACACGCGTTGAGAGGTCGAGCCAGCGCGGAACTCGTGTCAAGACCCAGTAAAACTCGACCACCCTACTTTTTAGTGTAGTGTAGAGTGCAATTGTGGTGGTGCACATTTATTTCCCTGCCCATTTTCCACTTAAACCCGAAGGAGTCAAATAGGAATGGCTTGCTTAGTAAGAAGAAACATCAGAAGATCGCTTCAGTGGCTCTTAGTCCCAATTTGGAAAGATCAGTCAAGACTCCCGAGGACAATGACGCTAAGAAGTACGAAGTACAAAGTATTCTCGCTGCTGCCATGAGGGCGTCGCCTTCCACCTCCCACCACAATGGACCACCGAGAATTGTACAATGTTGAAGTACGAAGTAGACACTACGAGGAATGCAAAGTACTTACTTGTACATTGCGCTTTATCTTTTTTGCCCTCAAATGGTGTTACCTGCATCCTTGGTAATATTCGTACCTGGGTACTAAGGTACATGGGGGAAAGTACTTGTGCCATGGCTTTCAAGAGCCATTGAGACTTCCATTTCAGAGACAGTGTAATGGGAAGGAGCACTTCATTGCCTCGACATGTCCTTCGTACAGTGTATGTATTAATTGTCTCGTACCTCAACCATTCAATGTCCAATCTGCAAGTACTTCAGCAAGTCATTCATGATAGATTGATCCTTCATCTTGATCCCGCATCCTTCGTCCTGGAACCTCGACTCTCTCTTCAATCTTTTAGCTAACCTGATGCAACTCTACCCCCAATTTACCCCCGATTTGAACTATTATTCGTACGCCCACCCGGAGACTGGAGTAAAGTCATGTGCCTCATAGCTCCTGCATTATGGATCCTGGGTCTGGGCCCGAATCAACCACCTCTCTCTTGGCTTCCTTTGAAACTCCGCTTTATAGGCATTACGAGATTCGTCTCATACCCGCAAGGCGATGGGGAGAGAGGAAGACTATGGCTGTGGTCTCTAACGGATCAATTATGTCTTCTGTTTAGCTGATAACGGCTCTAGTTCCCCTTTCTTTCTTATCCGTCCCGCCATCCGCAGCTGCATCCGCAACCGGGGACAATCAGAAAAGCAGCAACTACCCGTTGTGGCTGGCCATGCATTCAGAGTTGTGCTCGCCTAACGCCACAGGATGAGCAAACAATTCAACAATGCTCAATACGTCGGTGAATCATCGCCGTCCATTACTCTGTACATCCATGTACATTCTAGCCTCGAAACGGGTGGTCCAGCACTAACGATCCCGCAAGACACTCCAATCGAATTTGCGTCCTCCCGGGTTCAAGCTCTGACCTCCTCGGTGACATCCCTCCGTGCCAAAGCCCCAACGCGGACCTGGCCGGCCTGGCCGGCCTGGCCCAGCAAAAATGCGTCAATTGATTGATCCAGACCCTTGAATCTATTCAGGATCCTCTGCCAATAGTCTCCCGGCGTTGGTTGTTGGCGGTACTGCGAATGCGACGCATCCAGCAATGAAGGACGGAGGAGGGACGAAGCACACGACGGCAAGCCTCGATGGCAGCGCAAGGATCCTCCCCTCCATCTCTCGATTCTCCCAATCTCCCGCTCGCGCCCTCCAATGCTCATTACCCGCCCCCTTGCCGTCACCTCCCGTTCTTCAATTTCTTCAAGGAACCCGATCCTGGGCCTTAGACAGCTACCCATGTCGGTAACAGACCTGCGGGTGGTCTTTTCCTACTCAGCCGCAGCGCTCTCAAGCATGAAGCTTTTGAGCTGCACCAGCACCACGCGATTGCGTTGCTCTCACAGCGAACCAGATCAGCTTACTCCCTCTCACCTCCCCACGTCACTCTGCAGGTTTGGCGCACATCATGTATCTGCATTTCCAGTACGACCTGACGCTGTGCCATGCCCATTCTGAGTTCTCTTTTTCGACACACCGTTGATTGTCAACCCACATGGTCGTGACCTGTCATGTCACACACCTCCCTTTCGGCACATATTCTTCTTCCCTGCGCATCTCCGAACGGGTGGGTGGGCCGATTCTTGGGCAAACTTCATCAGCCAGACCGAATCCCATCGTCAACCATGCCGATCCCGTAAAACGCCTCCCCTCCTTCCGCCGATGCAACACCCGGGTTTTTTCTTCTTTTTCTCTTATTTTTGGTGCCACTTCATGTCTCCCCTACATCCGGCGAGGGCGGATGCGTCTCTTCCGGTCCTTCTGCTCAACCGCTTTGAAGCACCATTACTCTAAACCCTGGTATTCGGATCGACAGCCTGCCACTAACACCCGAATCAAGACGCCAACAAGCCCGAAAATGCATCTGGACCCGCGCCCCAAGAACAATACTCTTGCCAATTTGGCTGTAGCTCGATGTATATGTTTGCAGACCTCCGAGGACTTTCACGAGGACACTTTTTTTTCCTTTTTTTCCACCCCCGGTTGCACAACAAGTACCAACGAGCCGAACTAACGCATCTCCCCTCCCCCCCTCTCTTGCCGCAAACTTTAGACTGCAGTAGTGACAAGCCTTTTTAAGTTTTACCTTGATTCTGCTCATGCCCGTTTCCCATTTTTTGGGCCTAGAGGGTTGCCTTTCCGAAAGACGTGGCTCTCTCTGCATCTTGACGAAATACCCATGTCTGACTTCGTATTCTTCTTCCGCGTTAGGCGATGGCCGCTTGAGTTTGAACTTGGGCCTTTAGCTCTCCTCTTTCTGTCACCCTGCGGGAGCCCGCTTTTAGTACGAGACAGGAATTGTACCACATCTGTGCACCATGCCCATGTCAATGTTCATTCTGCCGTTTGCTCTTCAAAGGTCCCCCCCCCCCCCGGAGGCAGGTCATACCCATACGTACACATAAATATCGTTGTGGTTCCTCGTTTCTCCGGGTCTAGTCCCTCGATGACCTCGAGGTCGCGTATGCATGTATCTTGATTACTCCTTGTCGAACGAAAACGAAAGGCAACTTATAATCCCGTAATCTCCTTGCTTTTCTTTGCCCTCGTACTTCGGCTTCCTTCTAGCCAAATCGTCTTTTCTCCTCAGATTCCCCATTCCTCCGTTTCCTCCTTCCTAATTCACTGCGAAGATGGGGGCTTATTCGCTACCCAATGGACCTTTGGCCTCCCAGATTATCAATGCTCTAGAGACGCCACCACACTCCCCCGAGGGTCTAGCCTCTCCACATCCTGAGCCTGCTAGACCTCTGGTAGTCTCGGCGCAAGGCCACCACTTGTTCCTTGAGGATGGTCGCCAAATCCTCGACGCTTGTGGCGGAGCCGCCGTTTCCTGCTTGGGTTACGGTAACCGGGACATCATTGAGGCCGTTGCAAGCCAGGCCGCGGAGGTTCCGTACGTGCCCTGGGCGTTCTTTGACACTTATAGTACGAGACAGCTCTCGGACTGGCTCATCAAAAGCACTGGTGGGGCTATGGGAAAGGTTTACATCATGTCATCCGGTTCGTACACTTCGTGTCTCTTTCTTTCTCATCTATATTTTCTCCTCCCTATGATGGCCAGTTGAGCTAACAGCAGGGCTTGTCCCCTCTTCTTTTCTTTTCAGGTTCCGATGCTGTGGAAGGTAGCTTGAAACTAGCGCGCGAGTACTTTGTCTGGAAAGGCGAGACAAGGAGGGTCAACTTCATAGCTCGCCAGGGCTCCTACCACGGCACCACGCTCGGCGCCCTTTCCCTGTCAGGACACGCAGCCCGACGTGGTCCGTTTGAGGACCTTCTTTCGCACCATGTGCACCGCGTGTCCTCGTGCAATCCGTACCGTCAGAGACGGCCCGGGGAGTCGGATGCGGCCTTTTGCGCCAGGAAGGCACAGGAGCTCGAGGAGGTCTTCATCGGTCTCGGCCCCGAAACAGTGGCGGCCTTCGTAGCGGAACCGGTCGTTGGTGCGGCTCTTGGCTGCGTGCCGTCGGTACCCGGATATTTCGAGGCCATGAAGAACGTCTGCGATAAGTATGGGGCTCTTCTCATCCTGGACGAAATCATGTCCGGGATGGGGCGAACGGGCACGCTTCATGCGTGGGAGCAGGAGGGCATCGTGCCGGATATCCAGACCATTGGCAAGGGTCTCGGCGGCGGGTATCAGCCCGTCTCGGCAGTGCTAGTCGGCCGCAGGATCGTCGACCAGATGGAGAAATGCGGAGCGGCCTTCAACAACGGTCATACGTACCAGGATTTCCCCGTCGCGGCTGCGGCTGCATTGAAGGTCCAGGAGATCATCCAAGAGAGGAACCTTCTTAAGAACGTCGCGGCTCAGGGTGAACTCCTAAGCCGGAAGCTAAAGGAGAGACTAGGTGGGCACTCCAACGTGGCGGATGTTCGTGGGCGGGGCTTGTTTTGGGGCGTGGAGTTCGTCAAGGATAGGGCGACGAAGGAGCCGTTTGATGAGGGTCTCTTGGTGGCTAAGCGGATCCATGAGGCGGCCCTCAGCGAGCCGTATAATCTCATGGTATACTATGGACAAGGTTGTGCGGGGGGTCGAAAGGGAGACCATGTGATGCTTTGTCCGGCGTATGATGTTAGTGGGGAGGAGATAGAGGACATGGTGGAAAGGTTTGGTGGTGCTGTGGAGGAGGTATTGGGGGCGCAGGGCAAGTTGAATAGCTTGGAGAAACTGTAGGGACACTGGAGTATGTTCGGAGAAGAGATGAAGTGAGGTGAGTAGTTGGCTACACATTGCTATTATGGTGAATATGTTATTTTACGAATGGATCTTCTAATTTTCATTTTAATTGATTTCATCTTTCTTTTTGGGGCCGGTTTCCTCTTCTATCTAACTTTTCAATACTCGATTTTCATCGAATCTCGCTCATCTTGGCCTTTTCCCCAAGTGTCGAGGCCTAAAGGACTTGCGTAAGTGTCGCTATAGACGAAAGTTAAGGCGAATGTAACAACACTGTCAAACATCCACGAGGGAGGGACACCAAGGAACCCCCACAGCTCCTTCCTCCTCCAACCATCTCCCAGAAAAGAGCTGGAAGAAGACGGGTAACAATGAAGGGACTTTCCAGTCAGCACTTCCAACCGAGCAGCTCAAGCAGAAAATGCAACCGTCTGAGATTGGCCTAACGGTAACAATATCCGGGGCGCTCAATGGCCAGAGTCATGACCGGGGTTGAGGAGTAGCGATCCTCCTCCGGGAGTACTTGAATTTCCTTTTTTTTTTCCCTTTTCTTTTTTCCATGTAATATTAGAACGCACATTTCCTTTTTTTGTTTCTGTCACCTTTTTTGAATCCAGAGCATGTTTGGGTGTGTTCTGGGGATTGGGGATCTGAGATGTTGAGGTTTGAGGCTGTTTTGGGAGGCCATGACAAACCCGGGTATGGAGAATTTATTCTTTTTTTTTTTTTTTTTTTTTTTTTTTTTTTTTTTTTTTTTTTTCGTTGTCGGGCTGGTCGTGTGACGTCAGTTTCATTTGTACGACGAGGATCGAGGATATAAATCTTTCGATTGACGTGACAATTACCACTGATCACTGAGGCACCTTTATCTCTTCGAATCTAAGGAGCAAAGTACGGACGTTGGAGAAGATGAGAGATATTGGCCCGTGAAAAGCAAGAAGAGATATTGGTGGGAGAACAAGAGGGGATGATATTAGACGAGGAGACCAACCCAGAGAAAAGAGAACAAAAGAGTACATCATTTCAACAAGAAAAATCAAAATAAACTAAACACTCGTGTAAAAGCGCCCGCAAAAGAACAACTCAACCCCCCCGTGTCAGCTTCCGGGGGTTAATTCCTCATGATGCATCTTCCCACCTGCCAACCGTGATGGACGCATCCCCCAGTAATTCAACCTGAAAGGTCTCCCGACTCCTGTTCCCGCCCACCCTCTCCACGACGACCCACAATCCCTCTTCCTCAAGCACCCTCCCAGGCTCGACATCAAAGTCAGGCGTCTTCAGCCCCGCTGTCGGCTCCGTAAACTCTCCCCCACCTGATACGCCGAGGACAACTTCCCGCGGCCCGCGGCCCGTAACGACCGAAATCTTCAGCGGCGTCGAGGACCGTCTCGGACCGAGGTCGTGAGCGTTCGGCACGGCGGTCCGGCGCACGGACGCGCACATCCTCGTCAGGCGGGCAACGCGCAGCGGAGCGCGCAGGCAGGACTCGCCCTCGGCGAAGACGAAGGGCGTAAGCTGGGCGCGGAGACGGCCGGATCCTTCGGAGGGTATGGTCCTGACGATGTGGGGGGAGGAGGAGCCGACGCGGAAGGTGAAGTCGGCGAGTTGGCCGGCTTCGAAGGTGGAGCAAATGGCCGTGTAGGTTCCCGGGTCGACGGAGGGGACGTCGAGGACGGCGCAGGCGCGGACGTAGGCGTCGGAGTCGGCGAGGACGTCCTTGATGGCTAGGGAGGGGCCGACGCGTTCGCCGTTGGCCCAAACGAGGTCGATGTGTACGGGTATATCCGGGTTATCGGTGCAGAGGAGGAGGGAGAGGGAGGACTGTCGGGTGAGCGTGATGCTGAATTGGGGGTTCGTGCCGTAGTTTACGGAGCCCGAGTTGCCGCCGGCGGTTCTCCTCGTCCATGAACTTGGGATATCCGTGATGTGGCGCATGGGGTTCTTGGCGGGTCCGATGTCGAGGGTCTGGTTTGCGAAGAAGGATAGCGTGAAGTTGCACTTTGCCATTGGCAGCTTTTCCTGAACCGGGACGACGGTGTAGGATTTGCCCTTCTCGACCCTAAACTTCAACAAGGTCTGCGGGGAGTCTACAAAGGGTCCGTGGTAAAGGTTCCTGGTGAGCTTCGGCACTCGTTTCCCGTTATCTTCAAATACGTAGATACTCATGAAGCCGATGTCGAGCCCCGTCTTATCAGAGCTTTGAGACCGCTTCCGAATGAGATCCATCTCCTCGTTTGTAAAGTGGCGCGCTAGAAGAACCCAAACGGACCCGTCGGCCCCGGCCGTTATGGAATACTGCGGGTTGTCCACCACTGTGCCGGACATGTTTTTCCTGGGGGCAAGATCCCAGGTAAAGTGAATGTCCTGCCTATGCCTGAAAAGTGCCGGATTCCAGTTCAAATACATGGACTCAAAGTGTTGAGTCACATCGGCGAGACTCATCCAAAAGGTTCCCGTCTGGTCGTGCATACTAACAGGACCGTCAACGGTCTCTTCTGTCGGCGGAGTCGCAACGCTGGTCGAACCCAACTCGTTCCAGGTTTCGCCAGTGCGCCACGGGTTCTTTACAAGCAATCGCCGCCTATCGGGGTCAGAATCTAATTCTAGAACGCCATAATCGTGCTCTCCAACTAGACCAGTTGCCTTCTCTTCCGAATGAGAGATGCGACCGGTTCCGAGTGTTACAATTACGTTCCCAGTCTTGAACGCTTGCACGATCGTGTCCCATTCTTGCTCCAGGTTCAGCGCATCCCTACTCCAATCAATAGTTAATGTTAGGCGAGGTTCAGCAACGACACAGAGGGAAAAAAAAGGAAAGGAGGGTTATGGTTAGTACCGCTGAAGGAAGAGCTGCTGAGGCACCCATCCCGTGAGCACCCACAAATCCGTACAAGAGTTGCTTCCTGGAAAGTCATAGCCTCCGCGGATCTTCAAATATGCCTTTTCTACAAGAGCAGGCCATATCACAGCCGGGTTCCGTCTGTCGATAACAAAAAGTGCGCGATCTGCTGTTTTTGCCGCCGGTAGACGGTCGTCTATCTCAACCTTACGGAAGCACCCGTTGAAGTTCATACGGAAGATGTACTTTCCATTTTCTGACCGCATTAGTAGTTTAGGTCCGGGGTGCGATGGGAACATTAACCCTCTCAATAACTACGTATATATAAGTGCCGACTGGGTTAGTTCTAGCTCAAGAAAAAGATTTTGGGGGACTTCGACATCGTCCTTACGGAGCGTTCTTTGCGACAAAACAGCCTCATTGCTGAACATAGACTCGCAACCACCGAGCAGTCCGCTGTGACATCCTGGACTAAGTCGCTTGTAGATAGAACATCTAGGCAACTGCTGTCCACACCATCTGAAAGAGATAGGGATTCCAAGGATAGAAGTAAGTCTTTGGGCCTCTTCCAACCCTCAAAGTTCTCGAGCTGTACCTTAGACAGCGGGAGGGGAGTCGGGTCTCTGTCCACCCACGGCATTGTTAATAATGACGAGGCAACGAAGAAAGTAGATATAAAGCAGGAGTACTTAAGGGACATCCGACATACGTATACAAGCCTACGCCCGGTTTCTGGGCAAAGACCTCTGGGGCCCCATGACAAGAACGCCAGGGCAAAAACTCGCACCCATGCAACTTGGATGACTTGAGCAGAGTGAGCATCTCTCGAGGAGATATCCGGCGGTCTTGCTTCGGTTGGATGACCTCGCCAGTGGTTGAGCCTTTGAGATACTCAGCGAGGGTAATCATCTCCTCGATCTTGCGTCTCAGCCGCAATCGGTCTGCCGGCGCCTTGGCCTCCGCCGATGCTCTCATGTAGAGCTCGGCAGCCTTGATAGCGTGCTCTAAGGCATCTTGGGGGTTCGACTTGGTCATCAAAGACGCCTCCTCTTCCTGCGGTACCGCAAAGGAAACCCTGCCATCAGCAACGAGCCACCAACGGAGAGGGAAGTAAGACGTCTGGAGCGGCCGTGGTAGACCCGACCCGCTCTTGCGGGGAGACGGAAAAAAGAAGAGAGAATGAGAATTATAAAGAAAGGACAAAAAGAACAGGAAAGAAAAAGGGCTTCCAAGTGACAATGGAGGTATGTAAGGCCAGGAAGGGCTGGGCTGGGCTGGGCTGATGGAAACAAAAGGACAGTCTTGGCATCTGCTCCAAGTAGACTTACAGAAGCTCGTCTCTCCATGACTGAAATGGTAACTGCTAGGGACGTATCGTTCTCATGGTGAGATTAGGCCACGGGCGTCGACCGGGGTTTGGCACCCACACTACGTCAGTTGGGGAACTTGGGGGGAATTTGGGGGGAACCTGGTGGGATGGATGGGGGTATCGTCAACTCCGCCGTGGCGGTCGAGTCTTTTCTTCTCCCTTCCTTTTCTTTTCCCCCCCTTCTTTTTCTCTTTTTCTCTCTCTTTTTTCTGCTCTGTTCTTTCTCGCGCAACCCTGCAAGCGGGTACTGGTGCGTCTATCTCGGAGTTTGGCCGGATCAGAATTTAACTGGAGACCACTGGAGACCACCGGAGACCAAAAGAAGGAAGTCTCTCCACCACGTTTTTTCTTTCCTTTTTGTTTTCGCCCTTTGCAGTTTCGCAGTTCGGACTTGCCACTTCCATTTTCCCATGTGCCAGGCGCATAAGCGCAATGTTCCGGTTGATGGGAAGGATCGGGTGGACGCACCCCGGTATTTAATGTATCCCCGATTAGGAAAAAACGTACGTTAATGGACTGGCGCTGGCAGAGTGTGCCCTGTGCGTTCGCCAGCTGTGGACACTCCACTGCAGTACTTCGTCCGCTGCACTAATACACTATTCCCGGTGCTGTCCCACTGTTCGCTGTGCGCTATAATAATTGATTGATCCATCTACCTCAGTAGTTTAACCTATGCTCGTGCACCACCGATGAGACAATTGTACCGATGACGCATTAGCCGACGCTGCCAGCCTTTTCCAACGTGCAACGCTGGGCGGGGACCGAGGTTCGGCGCCCGGTTACGTCGAATGGGTGATAGTCTCGTTCCTTTTCCCCAGTTTCTTAGCTTGGTCCCTCCCATAAACTCTCAAGGGGCCTCGGGAAACCTCGCCGTGGCCCTCTTTTTTTAATATTGGAGTTGGGGTATCATTATCCTCGTTAACCTCTTTTCTCCCCATCTTTCCAGTCTTCAGGCTCTATTTTTCGTATTCTCCCAATTGCTCCCAATTGCTCCCAATTTGTGTGTCTGGTGTAGATAAGTTTTTCGTACAAAGGAGAAGAACCGCGTCTTATTCTTATCCGCTGCTCAAGGTCGATCAATTTAATTCCACTGCACGTGCGCGCATTAGGACCGACGGCAATTCTTCTGAATCCGCATCCTACAAACAGAGCCTCAGTCTCACTTTTTTTTTTCTTTTTTCTTTTCGGGGCCAACCCCTCCTCCTCCTCCTTATTCTCACAATGGCTGCCCAGTCGAAGCAGGATCTCATCTCCCCCTGGGGACGCGCTGCTGCCGGTGCGACCGGTGCCGTCCTCGCAAATGCCCTGGTCTACCCCCTCGACATGTAAGTTGTTTCCTTGCCGAGCTTCGGAGGAGGCTCTCTCAATTGCGCTGCTCACCCACCTTCGTCGCTCACACATGGCACTTTTAGTGTAAAGACGAGGCTTCAAGTGCAAGTAAACCCTGGCAAGGAGAAGTCCGAGAATGGAGAGGCGAGCAAGGACGATGAGCCCCATTACAAGTCCAGCTGGGATGCCATCACGCGCATCGTAGCCGACGACGGCGTCTCTGGTCTCTATGCCGGTATTGCTGGCGCCCTCATCGGAGTCGCCTCCACCAACTTCGCCTACTTCTACTGGTACTCCATCGTGAGGACACTCTACCTCAAGTCGGGTCGCGCTTCCGTGCCGCCCTCGACCCTCGCTGAGCTCAGTCTTGGCGCCGTCGCCGGAGCTATTGCTCAGATCTTCACCATTCCTGTTGCTGTCGTCACCACCCGCCAGCAGACGCAGCGCAAGGATGAGAGGAAGGGCATGTTCGAGACCGCGAAGGAGGTTGTTGACGGACCCGACGGCATCACCGGACTCTGGAGGGGCTTGAAGGCTAGCTTGGTGCTCGTCGTCAATCCCGCCATCACTTACGGTGCCTATGAGAGGCTAAAGGTCATCCTATTCCCTGGCCGCACTTCTCTTAAGCCCTGGGAGGTTTTCTGTATGTTGCTTTCCCCACCATAGAAATTTTTTTTTTCTTTTTTTCGCTTCTCTCCGGCTAACATTTCGTCATAGGCCTCGGCGCCATGTCCAAGGCCCTCGCCACGATCGCGACCCAGCCTCTTATCGTTGCCAAGGTCGGCCTCCAGTCGAAGCCCCCGAAGTCGCGTAACGGCAAGCCCTTCAAGAGCTTCGGTGAGGTTATGAAGTTCATCGTTGATAACGAGGGCCTCACCGGCCTGTTCAAGGGCATCGGCCCTCAGATTTTCAAGGGTCTGATTGTGCAGGGTATTCTCATGATGACAAAGGAGAGGTTCGTCTACACAACTCCCCCGACCCCCCCTCCCAAGTTTAGTTTAATTCGGTTCTATATTAACAACCCGTTTTAGGATGGAGCTTCTGTTTGTCCTTATGTTCCGGTACCTCAAGTCTCTCCGCGCCAGGAGGTTAGAAGGCGCCGAGGGTGTTGTCTTGAGGAAGGTTGTTTCATAAGTCGCTGTACTGGTAACTTCCCGTACATGCTCTCGATACCCTTAGAAAAGATCAATTGCTGCGTGTCTGACGGAGCAAGGCGCGCACCCTGTTGACTTGAAGTCGGCTCCCTCTCGGTATCCACGCCACGAGAGGGCCAGCCTTTCGGTGGATCTCAAGGACCACTGGCGCCATGAGTAACGGCCACACCCTACTGTACGACCAACGAAGGAGGAAGGATCCGTATATGACTGGAGGTTAGACGTTGGGTTCTTAAAAAATATGTGTTCCCTTCCGCATTTATTCTATATGGATTTTTTTTTTTTTTTTTTTGCGCAGTTATTTTTTTTCCTTTTTCTTTATTTAGTGAATATAGACTGGATTTCCTGAAAAGAAAAAAAAATAAGCGTCTTTTTCCAATATGTGTCTTGTCCAAAGTTCTTATTTTGGCGCTATTATGAAGTCGAGCGAAATCACTTCCCGAGTCATCAATATCTTGCGATGGCAATGGCTTCTTCGATTTTCGCTGCTGCTCCTTACACCTTCCATTCATCCCACTCTCTAGAATCACGTGGTGTGAGGTTCGAAGCGTAATATTGACGGCTGTCTACAGCTGTATTTTGTTGCACCCCGCGTCCTTCGTGTTAGGGCAATGTGGGAAAAATTCCGGCCCACACACCCTCATCTTTCCCAATTCCCTTGCCCAGCCAGGATTTCAATACTTTCAAGGTCCAATCTCATCATCGACAACTCCACGGTCTTTACGCCCCAAGGACACATCACAATCTCTCACAATGGCGAGTGAGTGGTTTTCCCCCGAAGAGACACACCCCGAGAAAACGCTTCGAAGTTTTGTACCGGCATACTTACACAGTGGCTTGAATAGAATCCAAGAACTCGTCCCAGCACAACCAGTCGAAGAAGGCTCACCGTAACGGGTATGTCGATTTGAGATTCCGCAGAGATCCGCGCTTCGGCGAACGACGCAAACGGGTTGAAATGGGAAGGGGATGATGGCGGGCTGACTCGTTTTTTTTTTTCTCCTTCTGTAGTATCAAGAAGCCTAAGACCCAGAGGTACCCCTCGCTCAAGGGTGTCGACCCCAAGTTCCGACGTAACCATCGTCACGCTCTTCACGGCACCATGAAGGCTCTGGTATGACAGCTTCCCCCTCCGACAGGAATCTCGAGATATGCCGCGAGAAATACAGGGTGTTGGATGAGGAAGTTTTTTGCCTTTACTAACAACCGCAAAGAAGGAGCTCAAGGAGGGCAAGAGGACGACGGCTTAATGCGATCCAATGAAAAATCGACAAGAAAAATAGAAAATTCAAATTCCGCACGAACTCTTTTTTACCCAAAAAATCCAACCAAACTTTCGAGACGAACGTACTTCTTGAGAAAGGGCTGCATAGGAGAAATTTCAAAAGGCGCAAATGGGGACTGGACGAAATGGGAAAGGGAAGGCCAAGGTCGGGGCCAATCCGACGTACACTTTTTAGATACGAGGAATGAGCTCTAGGCGGGAGCCAGAAATATACCATGGCTGTCTCGGCGGTCTGTCCAATACATTAGATTCCGACCGGTCTCTTTTTTCCCAGCTGAGGTGCGGCTCTTGTTGTGTTTGATGCGTCTCTCTCTCTCCAGGTGTGAGCTTCGGGGGCTCGGTGATTTCCGTGGCCTCTTATTTCGAGAACTTGCGGTTCCGGGTCTAGAAAGTGTGTCGATATGACGTTGCTACACAACTCAACATCTAAGCCACACGAGGTATCGATCCAGACCTCGAGAAGAATAGCCACAGCGGTTGACAACAAGTGGCCAACGGAAGATCAAATCATCTTCTGGGAGCGGCAGGTCGCTTTCACCTTTTCTTCTCAGCTTGAAACAAGATCGCTCGGGGCACGGCAATTCATTCCCTATGTGACGTACGTCTTTGCGGTTGCGGGAAGAGAAAGAAAGGGGAGAATTAACAGCATGGGCTTGGGAGTCGTCATCGCGTTTCGCCATCTACGCTATACTTATGCTTTATGACTTAGGATCGGCCCCCGAAGGATTGCACTTGTTGTAACTGGGCAATCGAGAAAGATGAATCGATTCTTGAGTACTTCGTTAACAAGTGTTAATTGGAGCACGAAGACTTAGCACAACCCCTTAATCTATAAGTACCACACCAGTAAGACCTAATAAGACGGAGACACCAACTTCAGGAGCTGCACTCGAAAGCACTAAATCTATCTAATGCGTTCTATTCTCCAAGATGTAATACCTCAGGAGGGGAGGACCAGCCCTCATTCGGTTGCAAAAAAGCAAGCACAGGCACTTCGATATTGGAGGTGTTTCGTGTCCCGCGGTGTTAGAAGTTTAGAACTGCCCCAAACGCTTCCAAATCCAGGTACCTGATGTACCAAGTGCCGGGCAACTTTTCTTGGTTCCCGGATGTACACTTGTTTTTCAGCAAGGAAATATGGGACGAGAAAGGGACCAAAGATCAGCACCGTGACAACAAGCGTTTTCAAGAAACCATCTTCAAACGCATCAGGACGAGCGCAGCCACGGGGAAAAATAAGGTGCAATTGCTAGAAATAAGAAATAAAACCTACGTAAGTGCAGTCCAGGGGGAAATCACAGTGCGCAACACTGCAGATCCTGCATATTGGGAAAACGTCAGCTCTATGCACATCTCACGAACACCCAAGAATAATGGGAGTATTACTACTAGGAGCCGGTTCCGTGCAGGCGGGAGGGAGGGAGGTGCCGAGACATTCAAGAAGAGTCGATATCTATCAAGCTCGATGCATGCCAAACACACTTATATTTGAACGGTTGAGCGGGAGAGGCAGCACACAGGTGCAGGCCATTGGGCATTCGCTGACTTAGTTTTGAAGGATAAGAGTGATCATTGATGCGCGAGATCAATCCGCTGATGCTTGATGGTGAGGGTGCTGTTGGCACGTTATCAGAGGTGAATGATGGAAGTGCGAACTACTTCGTAGAGAAAGTGACTTTGGGCTCAAACCGACGATGAAGGGGACATTCAATAATTGGAGCCCTAAGAAGAGTACTTCTATTCGCTTTGGGTTCAGCTATTTTCAGTATATTGAGCTGTTCTTGAAGGGTAGAAACAGGAACACTGGAGCGAGCATGATACTTCTACGAAGTACACTACATGGCGGGCTTGACGGGAAGGAGCCAGCCAACGGGCCTGGCAGTGCTTCGGAGGCTGTTGGGTCCCATGTTCTCTGAGCCAGCCAAACCAGCATGGACTTGGAGCCCCCCTGATGCAAGCTGCGTCCCACTATTTTCAGGTGATTCATCGGTCGCTGGGGCCTTCGTCGGTTCAATTGGTCATTGTTCATTCAATTCGTTACCACACACCTGTGCTCCCATTGATTTTCATTGAACTCAATGCCCTCGTCGAATCAACAGTCTGAGATTGTTGCTGGCGTTGGATGGACTGGGCCTTCCCACCAGTAACAGTTCCACCCAGTACGAAGTACATGGTACTTCTCGCTTCTCGCTTTGTTCAATTCAGCGCACTTCCACACTCCCACACTTCCTCCCTCACCTTGTTCATCCAGGCTCCTTCTGTAATCCTACACTACATCACTTCCTTGTCCGTGCCTAGCAGCATTGATTTTTTTCTTTCTTTTTTTTTTTTTTTTTTTTTTTTTTTTTTTTTTACCCTTTTTACTCCTTAGTACCTTAGCATTTCCCACACTCTGCCTGGAAGCAGTCCAGACCCGGAATTTCTCCTTCTCTCGAGAACCTCTGTTCCCTTGTCCAGAGAGCTTCCAATCCCTTACCTCTTCTCTCCATCACCTTCTCCCCTTCTCCCCATCACCCCCCCCTTTCCCCTAATCCACTCTCTTTTTTCCGCCGCCAACCTGTGGTGTGGCCTGGTTATCTTCTACCACTTCTTCTTTACCTTTACCCGTTTATT
Organism: Scedosporium aurantiacum; assembly: GCA_000812075.1. Classification (NCBI taxonomy): domain Eukaryota; kingdom Fungi; phylum Ascomycota; class Sordariomycetes; order Microascales; family Microascaceae; genus Scedosporium; species Scedosporium aurantiacum. Next base: position 48,530 of record JUDQ01000208.1, read on the forward strand.
TGAATTCGTTTAGTCGCATCGAACTGCTGACAGCAACCGCCTGCGGGTCCGGCTTGTTTCTACTCTTGGAGATTTTCCGTGCCTCCTGGCAGGATTCCCAGCGGCCTTGTTTCAGCCTGTGATCATTGTCATCCACCCTCTTAGTATTTACGACTAGCGATCACCTCCCTTCCGCTGTCGACCACTATAAGGCGACCTTTATCTCCGATACTTTCGCTAGTTGGTCCAAGAAGTGCGGATAGTGAAAACCTTCCGAGTCACCATCCGTCCATTCTGCCCCTGGACCCGGAACCCAAATTCTACGGGAAGCACGCACAAGAACATTCGACGAGAACCGAAACTAGGCAAGCCTTCAGCTTTGCTTCCTACTTCGTCTTTCTTCGTTTCAAAGGAGGAAGTCCTCCCACCTGCTCCGACGGCAGCAATTCGCGTCCGAAAATCCTTCCATTCGAAGCATCACCTGAGCTGAATCGCGTTGCCCACCCACATTGAATCGTATCCGTCGTCCCGCCTGTGGACCTCGCCTGTAACCCCACACTGAGCTCAGTTTCTATACTGCGGCGAATGCTCTCTCGCCCTCGGAGTCTCTAACCAAACCCTATCGAACAAACGAATCCGTCCATTCCGTATCTCGTCATCTACGACTTACTGAAAATTACCCAAGTGACTAGGGTTTATCAAGGATCTGTTCTGGGGTCACCGTGCCTTGGCCAAGCTCCCATCTCTCACGACGAACTTGGTTATAGCATACGCCTTCTCTCCACGCCCTTTTTTTTTTTAATCTTACCGACACCTCTTTCGACAACCGGCTGACACCGTTGTCGTAATCGCGATGATCAACATGTCGGGCGCTCACATCCCCGGCAACCGGAACAGCACACCCGAGGTGAACACCGTCTCCTCTCTCAGGCCCCCTTCATCCCGCGCTGTTGGCTCGAGCCACCTTCGTGCATCCGCAGACATGGCCGCCCTGACGGGATCCAACATTTCGACTGACCGCGCCCGACCCTCTTCCGATTTCTACGGTCGTATCCAGCTTGGTCAAGGTCAGACCAATATCGAAACCGACCCCCAGCAAGAGCTTGCTCAACAGTGGCTCGCCGACATCGACCAGTACGAGACTACTTTGGAGGAGATGGCCGCAGCCACCCTCGATCAGGACTTCAAGGATGAACTCAGCGCTATTGAACAGTGGTTCCGTGTCCTGAGCGAGGCTGAGCGGACTGCTGCTCTCTATGCGTTGTTGCAGCAGACCACCCAGGTTCAGATCCGATTCTTCATTCAGGTTTTGCAGCAGATGGGAAAGAACCATCCCATGTCTGGTGTCTTGTCCCCAACTAGCTTCGACAAGGGTAAGTTTTCGTTTCTTTGGCAGTTTTGCTAATCGTTCACTTCTGCCACCCGCCTACAACAAATTGTTCCTTATAGCTACTTGTGCTATGGGTATCCACCCTTGCTAACACCTCTTGCCTTCGTCGTAGACCCCATGTCCAATCGCTTGAATGATGCCATGAGCAAGTTGAGCGTTGATTCTGCTCGAAATTCCATGGTCCGCCCGACTGCCGCCGCTGGAAAGAGGCAGTCTGGACTCGACCCTTCTACTATCAATGCTATGTTCCCCGATGCCGCCGCCGCCATTGCAACCGAGAAGGCCAAGTTTACCCAGCAGACCGGTAACCCGCCCGCCTCAAACCGCAACAGCACCGTGGCTGGCCCCGTTGAGACGGATTCGGGAGCTCAGAACCCTTCGTCGCCTTGGCCCATCAGCAACGAGGCTGCCGGCCAGTCGAAGCCTGCTACTTCGCTACCCCCCATGGGCCAGTTTGTCCAGCCTCAGCCATCGTCTGGCCTTCGATCCCCGCGTCCTCCTCAGCTCTCAAGCAACAATGCGATTCAGAGCACCACGATCACGGCCCCCGAGGTTTCCGCGTCTGACTTGCCTCTCCTGTCGCCCTACACGACAGGTAGCGGTAACTGGGCTAGCATGGTAAACACGCCGCTCGTGGCTAACTTCAACACCGCGCAAGCCAACACACAGGCCGACATGGTTGCGAATGCTACGGCGATGAAGCTTGCTGCGCTTTCTACTGTCAACAACCGCTTCGCTCTCGATGACGTCCGAAAGTATCGGAAGAACCGACCTAACGATATGCAGGGCCCAAGCAATCCTCCCGGCTTGAATCCCAACCCCCAGGGTGTCGGCCTACCTAGTGCTAACGTGGTTATGATTAACGAGCACGGTCAGGTGGTCAGCCGCGAGCAGATGATTGCTCTCCAGACCCAGCAGGGTCTGTCGTTCGGACAGCGCTCTCGTCCTAGCTCCCCGGGAATTGCCATGCAAGCCGGATTCCCCGGCGCTGGTGTTTCTTTCACCTCTCCGCGAAACAACGGCTTCCTCAGCGCCTACGACGGTACTCAGTTGCTGGGCAATGCCATCCCCCCCGTAAGCCTCGGCCAGCTAGGAATTGGCCTGCACGAGGGTTATCTCTCCGACCACTCGGATATGGTGCGCGGCAGGTCGCCCCGAGGCCGGCGAGGAAACTCGAAGCCTCCCGAGGACCCTACCGACCCTACGCTTCTCCAGGATATCCCTGCCTGGCTCCGTAGTCTTCGTCTCCACAAGTACACTGAGAACTTGAAGGATATGAAATGGACTGAATTGATCGAGCTTGATGATAAGGCTCTTGAGGAGCGTGGTGTTAATGCACTGGGTGCTCGCAGGAAGATGCTCAAAGTGTTTGAGCAAGTCAAGGGTTCGTACTCTCTTTCTGCCTTTTTTTTTCTGCTTTCGTGGTGAACATGATGTTGTATGATGACAACGAAAATGAATGATAATGCTAACCAGCTATGATGATTACAGATGCAAAGGCTGAGGGCAGGATCGGATAACTAGTTTGATGATGATGATGATGTGTTAAGTTCTCTGGGATGTTGTATGATATCCAGCGGAGAAGGAGAATGCTGCAACATGACCCTTAGATACCAATGAGTTTTTTTTCCACTTAGGGGATCTTGTACACAATCACAACTACACAAACACACACACAAAACAACACTCATGCATTCATGTTTACATTCACATACACCTTTTGATGTTAGGGCCCTTTTGATTTCATCCAGGCTCCTCAAGGGTATATATGGTTGCTAAGGGATATCTCTGTCCCCGATCAAAACAAAAAAGAAAGATGAAAAGGGAGGGGGGAAAAGCACCTCATGCCCATCCAGAACAAAGGGTTCATTGCAGGATTTCATTTCAAGTGAGGATGTGGAGGAACATTGTGGACGGAGTACTGGATCCATTGCTTCTTTTTTTTTTAATTGTTTTATTTTTCAAACACCGCCCCAAAATCAGTTCTGGTTTCTTTTTGGAAGTGTTATTGCCTACTGAATGCCTACTAGGCGCGTTTTCAGGTTTCCCTAGGCATATACCGTCTTGGTGTCTAGGACTGAGGTAATAATAGAAGAAATTGACCTTCGATCAAGATGGAGAGATGCATGATCTCGGTGTGAATGCTATGTCGAGAATGGAGTGTCTTCGGATGTAGACGTGGTGTAAGGGATATATCAAGACGACTGATACATACATCCTGAGATGAGGCTTGTGATGAGGGAATCCTCGACTCGACTCCCTTGTTTCTTCGGCGGAACTGGAGTCTTACCCGTTTCACAAAGCTTTCGATGATAGGCTGTGTTCGATAGGCTGTGCTCTCTCTCTCATCTTTCTCATCGATGGACAAGAGCGCAGGAGAGAGTGCGGGATCATGATGTGTCTTGCTCCTTCGAAGTCTGGTGCTCGATCTTGCGCTGAATTGCTTAGTCATCTTTTTTTCGACTGTTGCCAACCTCACAGTACTTCTTACTTCCTCACCTTCATGTAGGTCAAGCTTCAAGCTTCAACGGCGAAAGAGGCAAACATAAACTTGAACCGGATCGAGCCTGGCGCCAATATCTAAAAGGCAATCAGCATCCATCAGGACTCTTCATACGTCTTGTACAGATTCCCGCTTGTGGGTTTCCCGGATTAAGCTCCCAATCGCATAACCTTCACTTTCCTCCTCACCTCGCCACCAGTCTATTAGTTAACCTGGCTCGCTCGACTATGTCAAAGTCGCCTTGCGATACTCAACAGTAGAAGTCGATCAGAGGCGAGTCGCCAAAATGGCGAACATGTCTCTACAGAGCTTCGGGCTCATGCCCATGGATGAAGATATCGCCCCCGAGTTCCGCGGGCACCCAGGCGGCCACGACGGGCCAAGTCCAGTCAACTATGCTGTCCTGTACGTATAGGGTTTTCTTTTTATTTTAGATTTTCATGAGAACACCCTCCTTTTACTAACTATCACGCTAAACAGCCAAGATGGAGACGTCGCAGACGCCGACTCCGACGTCGAGGACCTGGAGCAAGACATCGAAAAGCTCAACGTCTCCGTGCGAGCCTTCCTAGCCTCCCAAAACGGCGTGGCCCCGCGGCCCAAATCACCCCAGGCAGGTCGTTCGGCGCCGCGCGGCCCCCGAAAAGCCGTCGAACCCCGCGGCGACATCAAGGCGAGGCTCTTCAAAGCCAATAGGGCCTTTATGATGGGCAACTACCAGGAAGCCAAAGACCTCGTCTTCGAAGTCATCCGCATCAACGCCGAGACGCACCAGGCGTGGACCACGCTCTCGTCCATCTTCCGCGAGGAGGGTCAGGTGGACAGGGCTCTCATGTCCATGGTGTACGCGGCTCACTTGCGGCCCAAGGACGTGCAGGAGTGGCTTAAGTGCGCTTCTTTCGCTCTCGAGGTCGCCGAGGAGAATAGCGGCGTCGACTTGAACACGGCGCGTATGTGCTATTCGGCTGCCGTGAACGCCGATCCGAAGAATATGGATGCGAGGGTGGGGAGGGCCATCGCTTGTCATCGACTGGGCCATATTTCGCTGGCCATTGCCGATTACAAGTCTGTGCTGGCGCAGAGGCCGCTGGATTTGGAGGTTATTAGGAAGTTGGCGGAGGCGTGCATGGATTCCAAGAACGTCGCCACGGCGGCTGCGGCGGCCATTGATGCGTATGATTTGTATTTCGGCCATGCCGAGGCCTTGCCGATTACTTGGTATGATGTTGGTATTTATACCGAGTTGTTGGCGTATGCCGGTCGATACAGGGATGCGATTGCTAGGCTCAAGTCGCTGTCTCGTCGGCTCCTTGGTCGTGCGGAGGACATGCTTTGGGATCAGCTGGAGATCGATGATAGGGAGTTTGACGAGGGCGACGAGCGTCGTATGGAGCTTCCTGAGTATGCGACCGCTGCTCATCCGGATCCTATGACGTATGGACTCGGGCTTCCAAGAGATTTGCGCGTGCGTCTGGCTATTTATCGTCTCTCGGTCGAGGACTTTCAAGAGGCCTTGGTAAGTGCAGAACCCGAACCTCGAAGTAGTGTTATTGATATGTATATCCGTCCGTTCTGCTTTGCTAACCTTTTCACCAAAATAGCATCACCTGAAGTACTTGGATCCATCCCGAGCGGACATGGTGGCTGATATGGCCGCCTTTCCATTCTTAATCCGAGACCTCGCGGGCCAACTCTTTGAACACGAGCTTATAGCCGAAGCACAAGCATACTATCAGTTCCTCCGTAGCCTCCCCGACGAGCCGGATGCCCTTATCCTCCTCCAGTTGGGACGATGCCACCTGCTGAAGGGTGAATCATCGGCTGCAGAGGAGTGTTTTCTTGCCGCGATCGAAGCCGATGTTGATAATATCGATGCCCGTGTAGAGCTTGCTAATCTGTACTCGACCGCCCACGAAGACGAGGAGGCTTTGATTTTGGTCAACGAGGCCATGACCCTGCAGGAGACGCAAGCCGCTCTAGCGAGCGGTGGTGCGGGCGCTGACAGGGACAAGTTGAAGCCGCTCCCGTCGCGGAGGTCGTACTACCTTCACCGGCCCAAGGGGGCCTCTGTGCGGTTCAAGGCCAAACCTTCCGGCGTTATACCGACTCGATACCGCCCCAAGAGGCTGGTAGACCCGGACATGAGGCGCCGGGAGGAGATGGAAAGGGCCCAACGGCTGTCGACGCAGTACCTCACGGTACAAGATCTGAAGGCCAAGATCCGTGAAGGGAACGAGGACCTCGTCCCCGCGTGGATGGCGGCCGCAAAGGAGCTCATTGACGATTTTAGGTCCTACCGCAAGTTTTACTCCTGGGATAAGTACCTCAAGTTCTTGGGGCGGACCAATGCTACTTTGCAGCAGCGCGAGGCTGGCCAGCTGTCCAATCTGGATGTGATTGCGGAGCGCTTGTCAAAAGGTAAGGACTACTTCCTAGTGCGTGAAGAAGAATCAAATTTGCTAAATCTGTTAATTTTTTTTTTCTTTCAACAGCTATTATCGTACCTCAGGCGCCTGACACGCAGGATGGAGGTTTCCGCGACACGAACTTTAAAGAATACCAGGGCATCTCCTTTGGGAACTGGCTTGATTTGTTCCTCGACTATGCGCTTAGCCTTGCGGCGACCGGGCAGTATGAGGAGTCGTACCGGGTATGTGAGGCGGCCAAGGATTCTACGGTTTTTACGGTGTCAGAGGACAACGTGTTTTTCATCTACATCACTTGGGGCAGTGAGTCTTTCTCTCCTTTTTTCATATCCTGGTCGCAGGTTGTCAACGGGGGTTTCCCCCCAAAGCTAACAACAGCAAAATAGCCTGCGCCATCTATGCCGGCGACGAAGAGACATGCGTCTCAATCTCCCGCCAAATCATGCGCGACCACGTTCTCTCCTCCGACTCCTTCCGCCTATTCTCCCTCCTCTGCAGGCTCTGCCAGTCGTCCATCTCCTGGTACAGCTCGGGCCCCGCGCAGAAGTTCATCCTCCGGCAGATCAAGGCCATGGACGCCGCCGTTACGGCATCGGCGAACAACGCGCCGGCCGGCGCTTCTGGGCATACGCATCTTGACGTGAGCCCGTTGATGCTTTATGGGCATATCCTTTTCACGTCTACCAGCTACGTCTACGCCATCCGTAAGTATCCCCTTCCTCCTTACCCCTCCCTCCTTTTTTTTTTCTTTTTCCATTCCCTGCTACGATTTAAAACTAAGCAGTCCCCAAAAACAAAACGATAGACTATTTCCTCCGTGCCCGCTCTCTCGACCCCTCCAACCCCGTCATAAACCTAAGCCTAGGCCTAGGCTACATCCACTACGGCCTCAAGCGCCAAGCCGTAAACCGCCAATACCTCATCCTCCAAGGCCTCGCCTTCCTCCTTGACTACTACTCCAGCCTCGGCCCCGACCGCTCCGACGAGGCCAACTACGGCCTGGGAAGGACCTTCCAGCTCCTCGGCCTTCAGAACCTCGCTCTGGAGTACTACAGGAGGGTGCCCCTCGAGGTCCTCGCGCCGCGGACGGCCGCCGAGACCCTCGGCGAGGGAGGCGGCGGGGAGGCGGGGAGGAGTCAGCATGATGGGGGGAGGGTGGTGAAGATGGCTGCGGCGTTTAATATGTGGGTTTCGTACGTCATGAGTAGGGATTTGGAGGCTGCGAGGGAGGTGTTGAGATCGCTGGTTTTGTAGAGGGAGGGGGCCTTTTTTTTTTTTTTTTTTTTTTTTTTCATTCCGGTCTTTTGTTCTTCCTCCTCATTTTGGCTCGTCGAATCTGGCTCTTTAGGAGAGAGTTGGCGTTTAGGCTTTTGATTGATAGATACCCCCTTGATTTTCTTTACGAGAGATGAGGCTCTGGTTTCACGGCCCATCACATCCACTAGGTCTAACTTGAGTGTAGATTTCGAGATAGTTCTTTCGGTGGGTATCACTACGCTACCCTCGTTCGATACCAGAATTAAAAAATAAAAAAATAAAAATAAAATAAAATAAAAATAAACAAGGAAAAAAACTTGATCTACTACTTCACGTCGAACCCATTATATTCCCCGTCTATCTCGCGCTTAGCCTTTTCGACTCTAAGCCTCAAACAAAGGAGAGGAGGGAAAGAAACCACATCACTCGGTAACATTAGAAAGAGCCTCGAGTCCTAAGACTGATAATGATAATCTCATCGCCCGCCTTTCCCACGTCGACCCTTACTACCTTGCCTTCCCCCTCGCCGTTTATATATCTTGCGGATGCCCAATGCAACATCAAGAGCTGGTTGCAAGCATCCCTCCTGCCTGACCAATAAGAATCAGCTGGCAATCATGAACAAAGACTGAGTCAGTTGACACATTAGTAGAGACATGGGACACTTAAAGAAACAGAGAACATATCAGAACCAAATCCTCCTTTTTTTTATTCGTCATCTCAAGTCCGTAGAAACGGCATGACCATCGTTTATGCGTATGCTGGTACATTATAAACATAATGGGTAGAAACACCTAAAAAATGAAAAAAAAGAGAAAGAAAAAAAAACTTCAAAGACAACCCAATCCGTAGGCCATCGCTATGCATGTAGACGCAATGTGTTGGACATGTGTAACAACCGCAACCCCAATGACAGAGGAAATGTAGAGAGACGACAAAGGAAATAAAGAAATAAGACCTGGCACCAATGAAGACACTCACACCCCAAGCCGTTCTCATAGTCGTACATGTACATGGCTAGCACATGGTAAAGTGTGCTGGCCTCGCAAATCTCCGTTTTGACATCCTCCCAAGGTCGTGAGACATACAAGAGGGAAAGAGATTGCATTTTTAGTCATTCGTAAAAAGAAAAAATTCATCTTCAAGTGTGTAACTCTTGCGCCAAAAAGAAACAAAACAAAACTCATTAGAGGAAATCTAGCTGACAGTCATCACCTGCATGCGCTTTGGACCCATGGTCGTCGAGGACGGTGTATCCATGGAAGTCCGGCTGAGGACGGAATTATTGCTTCGGCTGTGAGGCAACCGCCGCGAGGGGCTCGAGGGGGGTTCATTAAACATTCGAGTAAACGCCGGGCTGCCGTCGTGGCGAGGGGTACGGGCGGGGCTGGGCGCAATGGGATCTGCCCTGCGAACCAAATCGGAGAGCACGTCACGAAGATCACTGGCCCGCTTAACAAGAGCCTTGAGACTTCCCGTGTCGAAGTGCACTTTGTTGTTCGCTTGTCCGCGAACCGGCGTAGAAACTGATCGTTGCTGCATGGCATCTATGACAGTCTTGACAATCCCGGAAACATCGTCGGTACTGCGTGTAGCCCTATTCTCGGGTGTCCGTGGAGCGTCGGGGAGAGAACCATCGTCGGATAGGGGCCAACCGCCCCCGCCCCCGCCGAAGATGTCATCATCGGGGATGACTGATCTTCGTCGGTTCGAATGACGCGAGCGTACCACCGTCGTCTTTGACATACTAATGTCTGAAAAGTCCAATGAGGCGGCGTCAAACCCGTCGTCGTTAAACCTGTCGCTGATGTTGCATGGGATCTCGGTTGGCGGGGACGAGGTAGCGGTTTGAGTGCCCTCCATGGGTTCATCTTCGTCCGGTGAGGCCAGCGCGATGATGCCCTCGGCTTCCTTCCAGAGACTGGCTTGTGGACCCCCAAGCATGTCCATCTCCCGTCCGTGTCGGCAGAGTCGCTTCAAGTCATTAACCAGAAGCGAGAGTTCTCGGATCTGACCAGAGTGCGCCTTGACGCTGGATTGCGATGCCTGGATCGGTTCGGGGACGACGAAGCTTCTGCATGAATCCTTGCCTGTAGTCAACTCGGTAGGCGACTCTTCGAACTCGAAGTCGTCACCCCAATCTTCGCTGACACCCTTGCTACCTAGGCCCCAAGTCCCAAATTTAGTACTGGATGGTGTCTTCTGGTTGTCGATTTGGTCGTGGACAATGGGGACGCTCTGGCTCCTAACATGGGCTGCCGTAGGACCTCTCCTAGTGACGGCCCTGCCACCCCTAATGTCAATGTCCTGCTTACCATGGACAGTCTTGGGCCGCTGAGATTGGCCCTCGCCGTCCTGCTTCTCATGGATTGCTGGCTCGCACCAATCAAAGAGGTTACTGAGGGGTCGCTCCGTCACTGTCGAGCTCCTTGCTTCCGAGTGTCGATTGCCGCTGATAGATGCAAGCGCTACTCGAAGATTCGGGTTTATATTTCTAGCATGCACCACGCTGTTCTTTGATGGTGGAGACAACCGGCTACTGAGGACGTCGTCTTGGTCCACGTAGTCGTCCCTGGTCCAGTCTTCGTCATCATCGTCGAGGGATAGACGACCAAAATCCTTGTTCGGGAGTGAGTAATGGTTGGTACTAGCTTCAAGGGTAAATCTATCATTCCTGACAATTGTTGCCGGCTCCTGTAGGGCGCCAATATTGTGGGTAAGGCGGACGGGTGTCAAGGCACCTTCGTCATCCTCTTCCATGATCCTGTCGTGCTCACCATCCCAGTTTCGAATTAGGACCTCTTGTATCGATAATCGCTTAGCCTTTGTGTGTCCAGCAGTGCTTGGTGGCGACTCATCAAACATCGACTCGAGAGGTGTTTCGGTCGAGCGTACGCGACCGGAGGCCACAGTTCTTATCGAGTCAAAGATTGTATCACTCTTGAAGTCCGTGTCGTCATCGTCCCCGGACGTAAAATCTCTACCATCGAAGTCGGAACTTGTCAGAGTTGGTGATCGATAAGTCCTAGACAGGCCTGGAGGTGCCATGGAGCTCGAGGCATGAGAACTTCCAGACGGCTGATGAGGTCGGACAGTGGGTGAAATGCCGCCTACAGGCGAGGGAGCACCCGAAGTGGCACTCAACTTCGTCAAGTCGTCAATGTTGAAGCTCGGAAGTCGGGAAAGTGGAGGCAAGGGCGAGGAAGTATTTCGGTTCCTAGCCTGGGCAAGCACCTGTTTCGATGGGTCGACGACATCGTCCGTCGTTTTGCTCTTAGTATTCGCCCGAGCCATGTTGCCATGAGGGCTCCTCTGTTGCTGAGGAGATTCCGTCGACATCGGCGCCGAAACATGCCGTTTACCCCCTGGCTTCGTCGACTCCGATCCCCGCTTGGGACGGCGAATGCTACCCGACCGCATAATCCAGTTACCCGGAGACGAAAATGTCATGGAAATGGATCGTTTTGCCCGTTTCGAAGGAGTATCTTCGGGGGTGGAGGTCGAGGAATCCGTGGATCGGCCGTTTAAATCATCAGCTACCCCTGGTTGCTCCTCCTCGGCGCAATCCGGCCCACGCTTTTGCGTGGGAATAGAAGAGACGGCACCGGGTTGCGTTAGGTAGACAGGCTTTCGATGGCTATTATGATTAGGGGAAATGCGCTTCACCAATGTGGAAGGGCCACCGTCGTTCGAGCGCGACGAGAGTCCTTTTACACCAACCTTGACGAGGCGGGAGTGGAAGAATGAGATCCACCCACGTGGGGCAGGGGCCGGGTGGGTTAGAATATGATCCCGGTCAATCGGCGGCGAGAGATCAAGTCCTGGCAACTGCCGGTCGAAAGAGAACTTCCTCGGCGAGCACGGCGGAGAGATTAGGTCGTTGTTGCCCTGCCTCGACTGTCGCAACGTGGCCGATCTCTGGTGGCTCGTGGCCGGGCGGCGGAGGCTTGGGAGATGTGACTTGGAACGGCGTCTGGACTGGGGATTGCTTAAGTTGGCGTGCGCTGGTGGGGGTGGACGCTTCACCAGCTTATTAGGAGGAAGAGGAGTTATGACGTCCGAGGGAAGAAATGGAGCAGAAGACCCGTGAGAGAACGTCAGTGACTGCGTATCGGGCCCGACACTCGACCGGACACTAGATGGGCGAATGGAAAACCGTTTCATCCACGAGCCATTGGAAGATATAGAGTCTCTAGAGGATTCGGCAATCGGATGGGTCGAGTAATCCCCCGGCCGGTTCAAGGAGAGACGCCTAAAGTGTCCTTGCTTCGAGGTCAAGTGAGGATTTGGTTGCCTTGGCCGCGGGCTGTTCGAGGGAGGTTCGGTGAGAGAGAAGTGGTGGGGGAGGGTGTTGTAGGTTTTATCCTCTGCCGCAGAAGCTGGGGTGTAGGAGCCGGTACCCGGTCTCGAGAAAAGAGAAGCACCGACGTGAGCGTACTCGGGACCTTCGCCGGCCAATGTGGATTTCCTCTTGTTCGTCACTGCTTCGTGGGTGGTCGAATTCGAATCCGCGGGTTGACTGAAGACTAAACCGGTGGCCGCAGCAGCGACAGCAGTGCCAGTTCCAACAAGCTAAGCAAGGAGGAGCGGGCCCGAATTAGCAATTGAAGTCGATAGACAGTATTGGAGCCCGAATTGGGAGGAAGAGCCCAAGATGGCAGTTAAAGGGCAGGCGGGGGGAATAGCAAGGGAGGAGGATCCAAGGCGGACATGAAATGCTGGAAGCATAGAACCAAAACTTTTGCGGTGTCTAATTTCCTGCGAGGCAAGCAATCATTTCTCGAGAGGAGTAGGACGAGAACAGTCCCAGGAGAACTGGAGCGGAGCAAGCCAGAGGATTGATTCAGAATAGACGAGAAAAAAAAAAAGCACCGCAGGTCAAAAAGGAAGAAAAAAAAAAGCATTGCATGCTAGGGCAGCAGCATGATCCACCGAGTCGACGGGTGTTTTGAGTCCCCAGCCAAGGACACTAAATGCAATGGACGGGAATCCACCCTGGAGATCAAGACCCGGTGCGGATCATTCCAAAACCAAGCACGCAAATTGGTAGAAAATGAAGATCTGAAAGGAAATCAAAGAGACTCACACTTGGAATGGCCTGCATCTTCACTCTAGGGAAGAGGCCCTACTCGGAGGAGGTATGGCGCGAAAGGAAAGGGACCATGTGCGCGAGCGATCGACGAAGGTTAGGCTGGTCTCTCGAAATGCGACGGCAGAATAAGCATCGTTCTCAGGACATTGTCAATTTCCCACGTCCGAGACCTAGATGAAGTTTTCGCGTGTCGGGATCGGCTGTCGATGTTGTTGGGGTTCGGGAGAGGGATCTGCTTGCTGACGAGGAAGAAGATCCGGGCAATGGGGAGGGAATCGAAAACCACCGTTGCCAAAACACCCTGGGATTGTTGTTTACTTGACCCGTCCCTTCCAAAAATTCCCAATCCTCTGAAGCTGGGGCGAAATAGGGAAAGAACGAGGAAGGCCCAGAAGAAAAGGAAAGGGAAGAAGAATTGGTCTCCGAGGAAAGAGACACTCGCCCACAGGGAAAACAAAGAAAGAAACGGAAGGAGGTAAAATAAAAAACAAGGTGGATGGAGAAAAAGTAGAAAAGTGTATATAAGAAACGAAGAGGAATAACAAAATGCTTGGAAGGACCGAGCGGATGAGGGAAACACGGTTAGAGGCAGATGTACGAGTCGCAGGTATCGATGTCAAATTACTGCTTGTGTGAAGGTACAATTGTATGCAGTCTTTGGCCTGGTACAATTGTAGTATTTGATGCAGTTGAGTAGGGGTATGGGTATGGTATGTGGACGTGTGCGGTACCGTCCCGGTCTGGGTATTTTGGCAGGAAGGGGGAGAAGGGTTAG